>JZKD02S0523874.1:52019-66431 GCA_000966675.3 Picea glauca
TAAAACTCTTATCACTAGACTATAGTTAATACTAATCCACCATGATGACTATCCACAACAGTCAAACTAAAAACTTTCCCAAATAAACCTACAGTCATGAACTTTTTTATAAAAAAAAAATTGACAATACATTCATACTACAAGTTACCATCAAAAAGGAGTCTCACATCAACTTGAGACAGATAGGAATCACTAGTACAACTTTAGAAAACCTCTTGGTCCCTCATGACCATCATTCCACTGATTGTATGAGATAGCTCCAGGACGCTCTGATAGGGCCTTTTTTGATAAGATGTCAGCCTCCTGATTTTCTTCTCTGTAGACATGGGAAAAAGTGATGACAGAAAAGTACTTGATGAGTTCCCTTACCCGGTCTTTCCAACAGTCTATGGTAATGACCTGCAGAGAACCAATATTATTTAGCCAGTCAATAACAATTTTTGAATCCCCAATGACGTGGATATCTGAAATAGAAAGTTTGTGAGCCAAAGTAAGGATAGCCCAAGCTCCCAAGAGTTATGCTTGTGTGTTTGTACCTCCACCACAATTGAGAGTCCACCTGTAAACTGTCTTATCATTGAGCTTTATAACTCCCCCTGCTCCACTTTGTTCCCCATTCCTTTGCGCTGCCCCATCAAACCATCGAATGATTCTGTGATGAGGCAAGATATGGACAGGTTGTCGATTAGATTTTTGAGTTTTCTAGGGGCTATGACAAGCCATCGCAACAATAGATAGAAAGAAGACCTTCTCTATGGATGGAGACTTGGATTCAAATATAGCCAAATTTCTTTCATTCCAGATGTACCAACATATGAAGGTTTGCAAAGTAGAGTGACTAAAATTCCTTCTAGCCCAATAATCAAAACATTCCAACACTGTGGAGCCTGACCACCATATAACCAACTTGTAATGTGTTAAAATTTTATTCCAGATAGAGCAAGTGAAAGGACATTGGAAAAATAGATGAAAAACGGAATCCTCATTACCTCTACAAAGAAGACAAAGACCATGCCTGTGCCATCCTCGCTTGAGAAGATTGTTCCAGGTAAGCAATTTATCTTCTATAAGGAGCCACGAAAATAGTTTGATATTTTGTGAGCAGTCCCATGTCCATATATTTTTCCTCACGCCTCCAATTTTATTCTTCCATAACTTGGTTTCCAACGCATTATAAACATTCTTAGTAGTTAGATTGTCGGAACAATCGCTCCCCGTCCACATTAACTCATCCTGACTATCAGAAAGAGCTATGCCCACTTCAATCAAACAATATCTATATCGATCCCATTTGGATGCAAGATCTCCCACCAATCCCAAGTCCTTATTGTTGATCCAATTGGTGCAAATCGAGCCTTGAGCCGGAGCTCTTCTTGCTTGGTATAGAAAATAAACCGGGTTATTATTTAAGTGATTTATTAGCTCTGTCGAAAGATAGGAAACCTTTCCCATCCACAGAATTTCATCCTTCCCCGTAATTATAGAATTCCCCACCCTTAGTTTCCATACCAGCTAGTGCACAAGCAATGGTAAAGCATTCAGCAAATTTCTCCAAGTTTGTGAGCCAGTATGTGCAGATGGAACAGCAATGCGCGGCCAAGTTATCACAGATGTATGTGGAAAATATTTATCTTTCAGAACCCCCTGCCATATACCAGGATGCAACAAACCACGCCAAATTGATTTTGCCACTAAGGTTCTCGAGAAACAGAAGATGTTTATGATCCCCCAACTACCAAAATTTTTTGGCCTAGCTAATGTCTCCCACTTGCATAAGTGATAGGAAGATGGATATTTCACTCCAAACCACAGATAAGAAAATATGATCTTATGAATCTGATTCAAGACTGTAATTGGAATGTGAGCCAATGCCAACCAATACACCGGATGTATTTCCAGCACTGCCTTTATCAAAACAAATCTACCTCCCAGTGATAGAAAGCGATTGCACCAATGACGGATTCTATGCTCATATTTTTGCAGAAGCCACTGCTAGTCTGCCACCTTATAACTATCCATCTTTAAAAAATAACCCAAGTATTTAAACCCCACTAACAGACTCATGATACCATAATGAAACAGTGCAGTCAAATTATTAAGAAATACCTGTTGTACACCAAAATAATCGAAAGTTGACTTGTTTACGTTGATTTCCAGTCCCGAAGCACCACAAAAAGCACATAAAAGTGTGTGTATTTCCTACCATTCAGTGATAGATGCATTTGACATTATTAACACATCATCCACAAATAAGAGATGGAGAATTCTTACCATCCGAGAGACTTTAATACCCGTCAGGTGCCCTTCCGTAAAACTTTTTTTCAGTGAGAGGCTCAACCCCTCCATCACAAGGATAAACAATAGAGGAGACAAAGGACAACCCTGACACAATCCTCTCCCACTGTTGATGAATTTTGTAGCCTCCTCATTGATCAGAATGGCTAGAGATGTTTATGTCACAACCCATAATCCATTTTGTCATGTGATGACCAAAATCCATTTATATACCTAGATTACTATATGTATCATAATCTCATACTCTCCATCATCTCTTCCTCATTCAATCCTTAACCTCACATTACTTACATTCATACTCTTACCCCCTATTATTCCTACAATTAATAAAATATTTTATTGAAAACTATTGTTATTCCACCATTGTATCATTATATTTACATTTCTAATCAAAATAACTTTATCATTTTTTTACCTCATTATTATATATTATATTACTTAAGTATAACATTGTTTGCTTTACTACACCATTTTTACAATCTTATATAGATATACTATCACATAATTGTTCATTCATATTTACTTTAACATTACACTTTATATGTTTATTAGTGCTTGTTGAAGGCCAGGACTCTAGTGATCGATTCATCGTTGACCTCTAATTACTTTTCCTTTGACTATTAATATTTTTTTTCTTTTGAAAGTTGTACATAGGCAAAATGAAATAGTCATTTTTCATAATAATTAGATAATTTAAGTTTATGGTAGCTGAAAGATCTTTCTAGGATGACGGCGGATATGCCTGACAGTGACTCATGTCCGGGCATTAAACTATTATGACAAATTATCAGGTTGTTTCGTAAATGTTGAACTTTCATTAAAGCCACTGCCTATGCCACTTGTTGCACCGCCTAAACAACTCTACAAGTTGTGGCCATCATCTCCACGGCCTACACAACTATGCAGCTACCTTGTCCACCGCCTACACAACTCCTCCTTCCAAAGAGGGCTCAAATCCGAGAGGAACAAAGCCAACCAAATGGAAAGATACCTAAAGTTGGAGAAACCATAGTCATGCACCTGTAAGTCATTTAATCTGTGCAACTGTAATTCATTTAATCTATATCAAATATGTATCATTTAATCTATATCAAATAACTATATTTACTTTATCGTTGAAATCTTTCTCTCGTTTTATACTATATTGAAAAACTGAATTGTTGAGTTGTTAAATCATTTAATCTATGCGAATGTAAGTCATCTATGTAATCGTAAGCCATCTAATCTATATTAAATAATTGAATTTAGCTTACTAGTTGTTGTTCAAACTAGAGTGAGAAGCTATCCATGTTTGTCTATGACTTTTATAACGTGATGCAATGAGATAGAAGAAGCAACCAGCAGAGTGCATCGTAAACAAGGTAGTCTGCAAAGCTCAATAAATAATATTTGCAAGGGGATATATGGCTCATCAAGCATGAAGAAATTTGTCTTTGGTAGAACTTGTTTGATGCCTTATTCCATCAAAGACAAATAATGGTCACAACATAATATTGGTGTATGGTAACATATCAAGGAATACTTTGGCTCTCAATAGGATAAGAGACGCGTAAAGAAGGCAATGTGAATCGTCCATCCAAGGTGCCCATGATCATATGCATCGAGGAATGCAATCTACCCACACAATCATTGCTTCTAGTAATATTGTGGATGGATTTGAGAGGGGGGAAAGCGGTGAGAAAATGCACGCAAATGCGCCACAATTTCAATGATATCCCATTCACCATCGTTGAATATATGGAGGTAGGGGACGACCGACAGGCAAGAACCACTAGCACCCACCCGGGAATTTATAAGGAAGGGCCTAGGACAAGCTGACCTGGGGCTCATTATTATTTTTATTACTCCCTATAGGTAACATGTGATCCGAGATGGTTGTTTGTCTCTTGTTCCAGGAAATGCATGATGGATCGAATTAGGAGAGGCACAATGTTTCTAATTCCTAACACGGGTTCTGTCACTCAGCCCGAGGAAATCCGTCATACATGGAGTCTATCAATCATCATGTTGCTAAAATTTCCCACTATTTCCATGTCATTTGTACTGTATTTTCAATCATTTCAAGGAATGGACCAAGGTCTTAAATAGCCGCAAGCATACTTCTTAGTCAAGGTAAACAAACAACTACATCTTTCTCCACGCCTTGCCTTTAGCTTTTGTTATATTTACTATATGTTTTCTAGATTTAAGAAAATATGTCCATATTTATATTTTACTATATGTTTCCAACTATCTTCTTGACTAAGTTTTCCAAACCATCTTTCAAACAATTCTTTTTTTTTCATGCCACTGAGGAAGCCGAACCAAAGAAGAGCGTTACTCTCAAATCAGGACGACCATTCTCCTTTTCCCATGTGTGGTTACATGATGTACAACGACTTCTATTGTTGTATTCCATGCCAGGTATTTATGCGATTATCTCGATCTATTACCATAACTAGGGGAAAACCCCTTCCGGGAAATGCATGATGGATCGAATTAGGAGAGACACGATGTTTCTAATTACCCACACAGGTTCTGTCACCCAAACCAGGAAAATTCGTCGTCCATTATCAATCATCTTGCTGCTAAAATTTCCCACTATTTCCATGTCATTTGGACTATATTTTCAATTATATCAATGAATGGACCAAGGTCTTAAACAATCATGGGCATACGGTCAAGGTAAACAAACACCTACATCTTTCTCCATGTGCAACCTTTAGCTTCCGCTATATTTACCATATGTTTTCCAGATATAGGAAAATCCAACCATGTTTATCTTTACTATATGTTTTCTAGATTTAGGAAAATCCATCCATATTTAGAAATGTTGTTCCAGTTAAGAAGGTGCCTCCTTTTTTAGTTTAGAAAGTGATTTTCAATCATTAGTTTAGCACTAGTTCATTGCCACTCTAAATTTAGGAAAAGTTCACAAGTTAGGAATTTTTCTATTTTTAGCCTAGGCATTGTTCTCAAGGCTTGAAGGTGCATGTTGGAAGTAATCTCTAGTTAACACGTTGTTTTAGGAGAGTTTAGGGTTTGCTTCTTTTAGAGAAGGCGTACAATTGGGATGATCATATTTAGCATAACAAACGTACAACTAAGATGATCAAATTTAACATAACAGACATGGTATATCCTACACACAAAACTTTTTCGACAGGGACATCACCACTGTTGGACATCACCACTGTTGTGGCACTTGTTTAAATTATTATTCTTCATCTAGATTATATTTATAACAATTATCTTTTATTTTTGGTTGATTTACCTTACATTAGTTTCATAATTTATTTAATCTTATCATTGTCATAACATTCATATCATATAAATATCATCCCTTTCAGTACATATCATAATTTTACTCAATTCTACTTTTATATCTATTTTTATTACCTTATTATTATTGTATATCAACTTATCTACTCTACTAATAAGCAACACTATTAATTATCATAATTGCTTCATTATTGTATTATCACCCTTCATCTCATATATCATTTATACCTTTATATATTTTGTATTTATATTTCTATTAAGTATTTAACTATACATCTATTTCCATACATTAATTTTAGACTATTTTTTTCCATCACTTCCCACTATACTCTACATGCTATATTTTCACTTAGCTTATTTTCTATTGTACTCTACTTTATATGCTCCACATACTCTTGTAATTGTTAACCTCATTCACCTATGTATTTCTCTTTCTTTGTTTACCATTATTATGTATTGATAATTTATGCTATCTAATCATATACTATATACTATCTTCATGTTTTGTTTTGTTTTTTACCTTACTTACATATTTTTACAATTTTTTCTACTTTCCTATTGCATCACCATTCATACTTCGTATATTTACACATTTTTTTCTATGCTAGAAATTTATATTACCTTTATAAAATTGAGTTTCATACACATAGCATTTGACATGATACTTGGATTGCCAAAAATGGAAACCAACTCTAGCACCATACTTTATATGTCTTCAAACGTCTTTTATGGGGTGAAAAATTAACATACCTAATTATGCTATAATGTTTACAGAGAAAACCTAGATTCAAAGGGAACTTGAAGACTATGCAAACTAAGATAAAAAGATAAGTAAAATTCATAGTTGAGATGATTAATCAAACTCTTGATTGACCGTTGTTGTCATCGCTTCGAGAAGGAACTGGCCAAGCTAGAGAAAAGGCACGTTGATGATGGCACTCTGGACAATGTTGGCATGGATGTTGGCCTGAGAGAAATTCATAGAGCTCTGATAGCTTCCGGTCCATCATCTCCATTATTCTACTATGTCTCTCGGAATTTCAAAATTTAATTGAAGTTGTTTATCTTAAAATCAACGAGGAGGGTCCTCTTCTCTTATCTCGTGAGAGTATTCCTCTCGAGTCTAAGACATGTTTCCCATGTCATTCCTCCATGCCAAAGGAGTGGGTTCCTTTGGTTGAGTTCTTCTCATGGAAGGAAAAGTTGGGACATCCTCATTATCCTGGTTTTGGACAGGTAATATTTCCTCTTCCACGATTGCATATCCCTAAACCTCCTCTTTATGATGACTTGTTGTCAAATCTCTATTCTCTGTCATGGGGATAAGGTCTGGTGAGAAGAACCAAAAATATTGGAGGAAGGAGAGGGAGATCAATGTCGGCCTGCAAAGCTATGGAAAGTTCTTGAACCCCTACGAGCTTTGCCTCTTTTATGAGGCATGATGGAGGGAAGGAACAAAAGAAACCAGAGGAAGATCCAGAAGAAACATTTGACATAAATTCGATAGATGGTAGCAAAGTGATACCTTGTGTTTCTACCAGAATTGAATGTTAAGGGCACAATAGACTCTTATGATATGATGAATGAGGTCATTTCAAGGCCCATAACCATTAACACCGCCATTACTATGTAATAAATACCATTAACATCCACAGTACCAAAACTTGCAGAGCTAGTCGGTGACGAGACCTGAGTCATTAAGGTTGGCATGAGAGAATAACTGCGGAGGTATGAGCCTGTGTTAATAATCATCCTCAAGTGAAGAGACAAAGGTTTGGAGGTTGCACATAGGCCATATGGCTTAATTGTATGTTGGGAGGGGTGGTATCCCATCCAGGGAATTGCATTTTGAATGAGCCATTTCGATACATTCCAGGAGCAGGGGAGGAGCAGGCTAATGACTGGCTCCAAAACAATTGTCTTGCCCCCATTGGAAACTCCAACATTTTCTAATTTATCTATGATATTATTAGTCTCTCTTCTAACATGAGAGGGGATGATCACAAGATTGGGCAGCAACAGAGACTTGAGGAGATCCAGAGTGTTGAGGAGCTGCCAACTGGGCAAACTTTTAGCTAGATCAGATAAATGCAATAGCTTAGTTAACAAGGAGATGATAATCTTAGAGTGCCCTTCCACAATGAATTTTCTATAGCCTATCTAAGCGGACAGTTGAACCCCTCGGAGAAGGCCCCATAGTTCAGTTGAGTTGTTAGTGTCCCATCAAAGACTCCCCATAATGATATGACTTATTTCTCCATTTTCATCTCTAAAAACCACATTGAATCCCGATGGCCTTGGATTCCCTTTGGAGGCACCATCAAAATTCATTTTGTGGAATCCCATCGGTGGCCTTTTCCATGAGACAAAGATGTTCATAGTGATAAAGCAAGAGATGGTGGAGATTTGAGCTTGATTGAGATTTAGGTGCCAATTAGAGAGTATAATGCATTCATTGGGTTCACAAGAAATATCATCTTCAGAACATTTATGAGATCTGATAATTTCCGGAATGCTCTCGTATATTTTGGACCAGACATAAGATTCCTAAATTTGCTTAGAGTGAAAAATGATTTTGTTTCTTTCCTTCCAAATCTGCCAAACTACAAAGCCAGGGAGCAGTTGTTATATCCTGTGAGGAATTGTATTTTTGAACTCTGAGGTCCTCTAGTTTTCAATGGAGTGAATGATGTTGTCAATCCACTTATCAGTTTCCTCATGGTCTGGGTGACATGATCACAAATATTGGAACTGAAGGAGAATTGATTAAGGAGGTGTTCCATGGATTCCTCTTGTTGGAAACATAGAGGACAGGCTGAGGGGCCAATGAATTCTTGTTTTCTAATATTGTCCCAAGTTATAATGTGGTTTTGGACCAATAACCAAAGAAAAATGATTACCTTAGGCCAAAGGCTTGATTTCCAAATGATGTACCAGATCTTGTCATTGGGATGAAGGTGAAACTGGGCCATGAAATCATAGGCGTGTTTGATGGTAAAGGTACCAAGAGACGAATGACCCCAGCGGAGAATGTTTGGTCCATTTCGAGTATGAATTCTCCTTAGAGAAACCTCATCCTGCCATGGTCCTAAGTTGCAATTCAACGACAAATTAAGGTCCCTGTGCATTAATTTCCACTCCCACCAAGGAGGAGTAGGAGGTGAGGTCTTCCAAAAATCCACAACTCATAGGCTTCCATTGCATTGCATATGATTATGGGTGTCTTGTATGTTTTCTTGTAGGAGCATAGGTGGAATTTGCTACCAAGAATCTGACCAAAATAAATCCTCCTAACCATCTCGGTGCTCCCAGAAGGTGTGTTCTTGGATGAGGGTGAGATTCTTCTATGTGGCATTCCAAATAAGGGAACCAGGGAGTTGCTCGTTCCATCTAATAAGTTTCACTTCCTCTATGTGAGGGGTGTATTTATGTCTCCATAGTTGAGCCCAAAGATCTTATGGGTGCTTCATCCATCGCCACCAAATTTTAATGCCCATTATTTCATTCAACAAGCAAAGGTCTCGTAACCCAAGGCCACCAGAAATATTTGGTTTACAGAGCTTATCCCAACAGAACAAGGCCCATTTGCGGCCTTCCTTGTGACCCTACCAAAGTAACTTTCTTTGAATGGTGCGGATATTTTTTAGCAATAACTTAGAAGCAACAATCGTCGAAAAAAGGTAGATAGGGATGGATTGGAGAACTGATTTAAGGAGCACCAGATGATCAACTAGGTTGAGGGAGAGAAATGTCAAGGAATTCAGACGACGGGTTAAGGATTGGAGGAGAGATTCCCAAGATCTATTGCACAATGCAAATTCAATAAGGGGGACACCCAAGTATTTAGAAGGAAGGGAGTTCTGAGAGAATTCTAGAATGCAAGAGATGTGATTTTGAATAGCTACAGGAGTGTTGAAAATTAAGATTTGGGATTTTTCAATGTTGATAGTAGTTCTTGAGGCCTCACTGAAATAATTTAGGATGCTACTAATCTTGAGGGCCTCCTTGGTTGTGGGTGAGCCCATCTTCACTGTGTCGTCCATGAATTGGCTACGAGAAACTGCTAGTTGGATTCCATGCAGGGGCAGGCCCTGGAGAGAGTTGTTGGCAACGGAGGCTTTGATATAACAACTTAAGCCTTCATCCATGATGACAAAGAGGAAGGGGGACAGGGGATCCCCTTGAAAGATACATCTAGAAGTAGAAAATGTGTTTGAGGGAACACCATTAACTAAGATGGAAAAGAAAGTTGAGGAGGTGAGGTTGAGAACCCAGTTAACCCATTCATTACAAAATCCAAAAACCAAAAGAAGAGACTTCATGTATTTCCAACTGAGTTTATCAAAGGATTTTGAGAGGTCTAGATTGATGATCATACCTAGAGTGTGGGAGGATTTCAGAGAGTGTATTACCTCATGAGCTAGAATGATGTTGTCCAGGATTTGATGCCCCTCTACAAAACCTTATTGCTCTTTAGAAATAATAAAAGGAAGAAGAGGTTTGAGCCTTAGAGCCATTACCTTGGTTATAATCTTGTAGATAACATTACAGAGAGCAATCAACCTAAACTTCTTGGGATGAATGACCCGCTCCTCCTTCGGTATTAAGGTGAGGAAAGTGGCATTATGCGTCCGTAAGACACCACCTATGATGTGAGAATATTCCACTAATTTCTAGACTTCTTCACAGACCATGGGCCAACAATAATGCAAAAAATCGATCGTAAAACTGTCAGGTCCTGGAGATTTCCCAGCTGGCATCTCTTTTATTGCATGATCCACTTCTTCAATGGTGATTGGTATTAGAAGTGCTTCATTTTGTTCTCGGTTAACTAGAGCTGGAATATGCTGAGTGATTTTGTTAATGGCATGTGATATATCTGGATAAGGCTCAGACAACAGATCTTCATAGTATTTGACAAGTTCATTCTCCATGCCCTCATAGTCCAAAAGTTCTTGACCTTGATCATTTTCCAGTCTGGTTGATCAATTGACATGTCTTTTGTGAATCACGGATCGATGAAAAAATCTAGTGTTCCTCTCTCCCTCTTTTAGCCACTGCACTCTGGATTTTTGTCTCCAGAGAATTTCCTCTTGCCCATATTTTTCCTCTAGTTTTTGTTTCAAATGCTTCTCCTCTTCTTGAGAATCGTTGTTGCCTTGGGTTATAAGTTGTGTATCTGTCTCTTCCATGCATTTTTCTAGAGACGGTTGAGCTTGGAATATGTTACCGAAAACATTTTTATTCCATTCCCGAAGGTGTTGTTTAAAATTCTTTAGATTATGTTGAGATTTGTACATCAGGGTTCCATGGGAGATTGTTGCATTTTCCCACCATGTGGAAGCATTTTCTTGTAAATTTGGATTGGAGAGCCAATTTTTTTCAAACCTGAATGGCTTGCTATGGAGAGAGCTAGTGAGATCCACCCATAGTTGAACCCGCTAGTGATCTGAACCAGAGTGAAGAAGGATGTTTTCTTCCATGAGGAGAGATTTTGTTATTAGAGATTTTTTAACTAGGAATCTATCAAGTCGACGGGAAACTTGGCCTGAGCTAGAATGATGATTCGACCAAATGAAGGTTCCATTTCTAGTTTCTATATCAATCATATAAAGGTCATCAATTATTTTTTGAAGACCTTCATTATCCCTGTCCAATCTTCTAATGCCCCCCTCATTTCCTCCAAATAAATAATTATGTTGAAGTCACCGCCTAAAATCCATCTCTTGTGTTCCACTATGGCACCCAGGATTGACAGACTTGTTAAAAAGGCATCCTTCTCCTAAGGTATTTGGGGACCATAGGCATTTGTAATAACCCCTTCTTTGTTTGAACCAATGGCATGATAATGAGCAGTGATATTCCATTGGGTAGAGCAAAAGTTTTCCATCACCACTATCGTTGGGTTCCATAGAATTGCAATCCCCCTCGTTGCTCCTATAGAATCATTGTATACATAGTTGCTATGTCGCCAACATTGATAGAATGTATTTTTAGTTGGGGAATTTGTGCATTTCATCTCCTTTAATAGTAAGATATATGGATTCTCTACCATGATATTTTTTCAAAGAACCCTTTGCTTAGTTCTTTCGTTGAGGCATCTAACACTCCATCAGATAATCTTCACGGGGAAGGTGGAGGAGGGGAGTTAAAGAAGCCCTCAGTGAACTTTTGGACCTACCCCAAGTTGATCATAAATTTTCCTACCTCACGAATGATTTGTTGCACTGATTTTCTTCCTCATCCTTTTCCCTCTTTTGGTGTTTTATGAATATCCTTTCAAGGGTCTATATGAATTCCAAGACCACCCCTAGATCTGGAGGTCGCTCTTGCGATGGAGTTCAAATAAACCTTATGTACCTTACATAATTGCTCCATGGGAAGGGTTCGAAGCTCCTGCTTGTGATATGCCTCCTCAAGCCTCTCCAGATCTATATCTGCTAATGCTCTTTCCTCTAGTATCATGTCCATTTCCCCACCATCCTCTCTGAGTTGGTCCTCCTCAAGTGGTACTTTGTTTTTGGGTGGGATAATTTTCTCTAGAAATGGTTATGAAATATCTTTAGCTTTACCTTGGGTATTGTCCTTTCCTATACATTGATGTGGGTCTTCCACCACATGGGAGTCCGAGAGATGATTGAAGACTTCAAAGGAGTTGCTCGTTGATAGTTTCTTACTCAGTCCTAAGGTGGGTTTTTTATAGTTTTTCTTTTTCCTCCCTGGACTTGATTAAATCCATCTCTGGGTTTTTCCAGAGCTCCCTCTACCAAGCTTTGAGGGAATTTAAGGGGAAATCCTTGAACAAGTGACCATGTTCATGGCATTTTCAACATATAAATGGAATCTACTCATAATCAATGGTTTGAACCCATTCTTCATCCTAGTACTCTAAGATTAAAGACTCTGCTAAAGGCTTGGAAATGTTCATACAAACGCAAATCCAAGCATATGAGGTGTATCTTTTTTGGCGCGTCACCTTTTTTTATTTGACAGAGACACCAAGGGTGTTGCCAATGCCAACAAGAATTTCCCCAAGTCAGAATTCTTATGAAAGTGAATAGAGTCTGATCCACACAGGGGCATAGGAGAAGTCTTCTTTTCCGAGCTGAAATGATTCGTCCAGAAACATAAGTAGAGTCCGAATGAGTTGAAGAAATAGGGTCCATTCTCAAAGATTCTATCCTTATCTTCAATATTGTAAAAGATGGTTGTGAAAAAACCTTTGGATCCTAACTGAAGGTCATAATGACCCTTGGGCTTCCACCAAGAATTGATCCATTTGATCAAGTCTCGTTTTGAAGGCCATAACCCAGGAACTTTCCTATTAGAGCATGATCCTTCATAAATCGAGTGTCTTCCCCTACCCTTGCAGGGTTTACCACATACCATGGTGTTGCAGAAGCTTGAGGAATGCACTTACCCGACTCCCAAAATCAAGATGCTTTTAGATGAGAGGATTCGGTCTCGACTTCCATTGCTTTGTCTTTTTGTAGCTCTTCTTGGTTGATATGTTCCTGAAGATAAGGTGGCTCAAAGGGCAGTCGGGAACAGGATACGTCGGATGGTTCTCTTGCTACCACATTACGGTATGAGGGGTATTTCTCCCCCTCCACTTCATCCATGGAGATGTAATCATAGGTTCGCATAGTTGAGCTCTGCAATGTTTAATCCAGTAGTTTCTACTTGATTCAGAAACCCTTGGTCGTTGCAAGCATTAAACCCTAGCGGAGCTCTTGGTTTTGGTTCTACTTAAGACCTTCCTTCAATATAACATTGTATATTTACATGTTTACTCTATGTGATTATATATTTTTATACTTACATGTATTGTACTAATTTGCATACAAAAGTAATAATAAAACTATAAATTAAAATATGAAATTAAAAATAAAAAAGAAATAAAATAATAAATAATTAAAATAAAATATTAATCAAAATAATAATAAAAATCAGAATACTAAATAAAATCAAATAACTCGAGGTGGGTAGGGAATGTGGAGCCTTGCATGAGGCCCATGTGCATCCCCCCAGCGTCCCCACTTAATTAATTAAAAAATCAATAAAGAAAAAGGATCTTGACCCATCCCCTGACTCATTTTCTTTTCCAAATTTGGTTTTCCCCTCTTGCTTGAGGGTTTTGTTTAGAGGTTTGTGATTGGTTTGAGCATGACCATAGCTCTGTGGCTAGTCGCCAATGGGTGTGACCATGGCTGCTAAGTTGGCCCTTCCCTTCTTAGCACCTCTAGTGCAATGACATGACCTGAATTTTTCTTTTCTTCCTCATTTTTCTTCATCCTTTCATCGCTTGCTCAGTCGCCTGGTATGAGGGTTCAACCAAGAGGTGAGCTTCATCAAGGGTTTTGGGTGCTATTGCAACCAGTGGTAATGGTGAACATGTGGCTTGCTAAGGGTTCAATTGCAATACGTATAGGTAACGTCTTGGTTTGAACCATGAGCTTTGTGGGTTTATACTTTGTCTTGACTCATGGCTTGATTTGGGGAATGGACTGTGAAGTGGTAGGGTCTGGTCATATACACATAGACACAATCGGGTCAGGCCTTTATTTTTTGTACAAAGAAGAAAGTGTGGTCGGCCCATGGCCAGTCCCCTCTGAATGCATAGCCACAACTGTCATGGTTCACTCCTTTGGGCTCAACCATGGCTGTCATGGCCTGCGGCACATCCATGGGCATGGCCATGGTGTCGATCATGCTCGTTAAATCTTATGAGTTTTTGTTGTTTTCTAGAAACAATTATCCCATGTCGTTTTCAATTTGGTTTGTTGAAAGAAAAAGTATGTCATGAGCATATGCAATTTACAATTATTATTATTATTATTATTTAGGTTTATATAT
>JZKD02S0523874.1:85301-99009 GCA_000966675.3 Picea glauca
ATTATTTTTGGTAGTGATGATGACAGGTTAAGCCAGAAATTTGCAAAAGATATGCAAAATGAATTTGAAATGTCGTTACTTGGAGAACTATCCTTCTTTCTGGGACTTCAAATACGTCAAAGCAATCAAGGGATTTTTATTTCTCAAACCAAGTATATCAGAGAAATGTTGAAGAGGTTCGGAATGGAAGATTGCAAACCAATTATCACTCCCATGCAAACTAGTTGCAAGTTGAGCAAAGATGATGATTCGAAGTCTACATATCAGAGGAAATATAGGTCAATGATTGGAAGCCTACTATATGTGACAACATCCAGACTAGATTTAATGCAGGCAGTTGGACAGGTGGCACGATTTCAAGCAGCACCAAAGGAATCACATGTATTAGCAGTGAAGAGAATTTTTAGATATCTCAAAGGAACAAAAGAGTTTGGATTATGGTATCCAAAAGGAAAGGATCTATTACTAATTTCCTACACAGATGCAAATTGGGCAGGTTGTATTGAAGACCGACGAAGCACCAGTGGAGCAGTGTTCTACTTGGGTGAGTGTTTAGTATCATGCTTAAGAAAGAAACAATCGTCAGTATCTTTATCTACAGCCGAGGCAGAGTATATATCAGCAGCATCATGTTGTACACAGCTACTTTGGATGAAACAAACTCTGACAGATATACAGGTTGAGTATGATGAGCCCATTCCAATCTATTGTGATAATACAAGCATCATCAGTATATCAAAGAACCTAATGATGCACTCCAAGATGAAGCACATTCCAATCAAGTATCACTTTCTATGGGAGCAGGTTGCAGAAAATAACATTAGAGTTGAGTATGTGGGCACAAAAAAACAAGTGGCAGACATCTTTACAAAACCACTTCCATGGGAAGCCTTTGAATATCTTCACCAAAGACTTGGAATTGTTTCAACTCCAAAATGAATTTTTTTTTAATGTTTTTTGAATTATTATGTTATATCTCTTTATATCTCTTAGGTGTGGAAAATTTGTGTGCCTGGAAGTACGGAATTGAATTCATTCTTGAAGAGAATGACCTTGCAAAATTCATAAAAAAAAAAGTACCAGAGCCCAAAAAAAATGCATCCAAAGAGAAGTACAAGAAGGAAATGATTAAGGCTAAAAGGATAATTGCACTCTATTAAAGGCCACTTGATCCCTCAAGTGTCTTCTAAGAATACTCCAAAAGATATGTTTGATGTCCTAACCAAAATGTATGAAGGAAGGAATATCAACCGAAAGATGAACTTGAGAACCCAATTCAAGAATACAAAGATGCAAAAAGGAGAAACGGTTCAAGACTATTTCTCTAGGGTTTCTCAATTCAAGGAACAATTAGAGGAAATTGGAGACAACTTAGATGAATATGAACTCGTGATGACAACTCTTAATGGTCTCACAAGACCTTGGGATGCTTTCATCCAAATTATTTGTGCAAGAAAAGAGAAACTCCAATTTGACAGTTTATGGGAAGAATGTGTTCAAGAAGAAGCAAGAGTGGCCAACCGAGAAGCCGTCTTATTAAGATATGAAGATCAAGCCCTAGCTGCTTGATGCAGACCCCCTATCCTTCCTTAGGGTTGCATGACCCCCCAGTCAGGATCTTCTAGTTCAGGAGCCGAAACGGCTCTGTTGGTCCCAAACTGGAACCCTTCGAACGAACACACACAGGTCCCTCCACAAATGCTCAATTGAATTTTCCAAGTGTTGAGTGTGATCTACTACAGTACACGACCACGAGTCGTGACCGCGCCCTTATCCTTCTTGCCTTTAGCTATTTCGCGGTTCGGGGTATTGAAGCGCCAAGAACTCCACCCTCCAGCCCGTGATGCCCGAGTTCGCAAAATGATCTAACCTCGTTATTTCATGATCTCGCGACTAGAAGTATTGGAGCACCAAGAACACTGCCTCCCAGCTCGTGATGTCCAAGTTCATGAAATGGACATCCCTCACTATCTCGCGATCTCACAACTTGGGATTTTGAAGCACCACAAACACTACCTCCTAGCTCACGATGGTCGAGTTCATGAAATGGACAGCCCTCACTATCTCGCGATCTCACGACTTGGGATTTTGAAGCACCACGAACACTACCTCCAAGCTCACGATGGTTGAGTTTGTGAAATGGACAGCCCTTGCTATCTCGCGATCTTGCGACTTAGGATTTTGAAGCACCACGAACACTGCCTCCTAGCTCGCGATGTCCTAGTTCACGATGTGTACCAACGGTCCAGATCCACCTGTGATCGATGGTTCAAATCAAATCGCAATCTCGTGACTCACAGGTTTGAAAAACAAGGGACTTTGCTTTCCAGTTTAGGATATCCAAGTCCGCGTAATGGGTCGACTCCGTTATTTCGTGATCTCGCGACTCGCGTTTTTGGAAGACAAGACCTCTATCCCTCTGGTTGGCGATACCCGAGTTCGCGAACTGAACCAACGATGCAGATCTATCTAAGATCGATGGTCATTGTTCCTCCTGAGCTTTTGGATGTCAAGTAGCCCTCGCCGCTAATCTCCTTGAAGCTCCACCTTATCCAATAGTTGGTGGGGTTTTGATGTTCCTCCTTGAGGAATCTCCACCGTCTGTTAAGATCTTTGAACTCCCCTCACCAGGATCTACGCAGTGTTAAATTTTGTGCTCTTCATTCCAATCGGACGATCCGCGGGAATCCCCATAGCGATCCAACACTCAAGGGCGTTATTCCTCCTGAGATTTTACTCGACTTTGACTTAGAAGATTTTCTAAGTCTGCAAAGGCTCAATCTTCATTCCTTCCAGGGAGTAAGTTCCTGGTATCGATAACACCTTCCGAAGTGTTATCCCTCCTAAGCTTTGTCTGGTTCAGACTTCGGTCTCTCGTGCACTCCTTGCATCTGAGGGATTCTGATAGCTCAGATTCATGGTGTTTTCTCTCTGGCTCAATGCACACCTTGTAGAGATCCCAGTGAAGAGAAAAACAACTCCACAACGTTCCTCCCTGGCTTGATGCACACCTTGCAGAGCTCCAAATGAAGAGAAACAATTGAAACTGCCAAAATCTCACAGTTCCATTCACTTGTTTATAAAACAGAAAACAATAGGAAAAATACACACAGTCCAAGCACAACACATTTGGATCAATTTTCCATTCTGTTCTATTCATAAATTCCCACTGGCTACATAATACATACAAACTACAGTAGCTCCAATTTCTGCCCACTCGCAGCTCTCTCACAGATCAATACCTCAGTCTACCCATCTGTCTGAGGGTGATAAGCTAAGCTGAAGGAAAAATCTGTCCCCATATTCTTCCACAACGTCCTCCAAAAGTGACCAACAAATTTTGTGTCTCTGTCTGAGACAATGCTCCTGGGTAGACCGTGAAGTCTCACAACTTCTCTAAAAAACAGATTTGCAACATGTGTTGCATCACTGGTCTTCTGGCATGGGATGAAATGTGCCATCTTTGAAAATCTATTGACCACCACAAATATGGAATCAAATCCTCTTTGTGTTCTTGGCAATCCCAACACAAAATCCCAAGGCCTCTCTAGTATTGGCAATGGTTGATACAATCTAGTGTTCTGTCTTTTTCCCTTTGCATGTTGGCAGATTCTACATATGTTCACCAACTTTATCACATCTATTCTCATACCTGGCCAATAGTATGAACTGCTCAACTGTGCAAACATTTTATCGTGGCCGAAATTTCCAGCCAATCCTCAACTATGCTTCTCCTTCAGAAGATTGTCCCTCATTGAGCATCTTGGTATGCACAATTGATTTCCTTTGAACAACAATCCTTCCTGAACCATATACTCTGTCCATTGACTTCTATCTCTCAGTACAGGGCTTGTACATGCTTCATAGGCCTCCTTGAAATCTGTATCATCACAATACATATCCTTAAGGTGTTCAAACCCCAAGGTCTTCACCTGAAATTCTTGCAGAATTAAACATCTCCTGCTTAATGCATCAGCAACCTTGTTAGCATTCCCAACAATATGTTTTATGACAAAAGTAAAAATTTTCATAAATTCAACCCATTTTTCATGTCTCTGATTTAGTTTTTCTTGTCGAGTTATGAATTATAAAGCTTGGTTATTGTTGTACAAGACAAACTCTTTCGGGACAAGATAATGCCTCCATTACTTCAATGCTTTAATCATGGCATAGAATTCCTTGTCATATGTGGAGTATTTCCTCTTAGTCTCATTCAGCTTCTCACTGAAATAGGCAATAGGCCTGTTATCCTGACTCGGAATAGCTCCTATTGCAACTCCACTTGTGTCACATCTCACTTGAAATGTCTTCCCAAAATTTGGCAAGATCAGAATTGGTCGTTCTATTATCTTCTCCTTCATTATATTGAAGCTCCTTTCAGCCTCCTCTATCCATTTAAAGGACTTGTGCCGCTTCTTTACTGTATCCATCATTGGCGCACAAATTCCACTGAAGTCTCTAATGAACTTTCTGTAGAAACTTGCTAAACCATGAAATCTCCTTACCTCGAACATGCTCCTTGGTGACAGCCATTCTCTGATTGCTTTCACCTTCTCTAGATCCATCTTCAATTTATTCGAAGATATCACAAAACCCAAGTAAATGAGCTATGTCTTCATAAAAGAGGACTTCTTCAGATTGATCAACAACTTCTCCTGTTGTAGCCTCCTCATTACTAGCATTAGGTGCCTCAAATGCTCCTCTTTTGTCCTGCTAAGGACCAGTATATCGTCCAGATATACAACCACGAACTTGTCAATGAAATCTTTTAGAATTTCATTCATCAGCCTCATAAAACTGCTCAGGGCATTCATTAAGCCAAATGGCATAACTAGCCACTCATACAAGCCTTCATTCGTCTTAAAGGTTGTTTTCCATTCATCACCCTCTCTCATCCTAATCTGGTGATATCCACTTTTCAGGTATATCTTAGAAAAGAAATTCGCTCCACTTAAGCAATCCATTAAGTCATCCATTCTCGGTAAAGGAAATATGTACCTGATGGTGATCTTGTTGATGGCTCTCGAGTCTGTGCACATTCTCCATCCTCCATCTTTCTTTGGGTTTAACACAGTTGGTATTGTGCATGGGTTCAAACTTTCCCTGACCAAACCCTTATTCAGCAATTCTTCGACTTGGCTCACCTCCTCATTTTCTTGAGGTGTTAATCTATACGCTGCCTTGTTTGGTAGGCTTTCTCCTAGTATCAAGTCAATATGATGATTGATACTCCTGATGGGTGGCAATGAGTTTGGCATCTCATCCACCACTATATCAGCAAAATTATCTAGCAGCTCTTGAACTTCTTCAGGAAAATCATCCATTGATGCACTCGTAAGGATGACTCTCGGCTTCCTCACCACAGTGAACTGCATCTCCTGTTCTTCCTTGGCTTCCTTCAGGAGTTCCTTCCCACTCATGAAAAGTATGCTTGTGTTGGCTTCCTCTTTCGCTCTCTTCTCCTCCATTGGCAGTAACATATGCATCCTACCATTCTTCTCCAATGTGCACATATTCTTCCTTCCATCGTGAATGACATTTCTGTCATACTGCCATGGTCTTCCTAACAAATTGTGGCATACATCCATGGGAATTACATCACATGTGACTTCATATTTATATCCTCCTATTTTAATTTCAACCAGGCATTGTTTAGTAATCATTACCTGGTGTCCTTTTTGCAGCCATGAGACTTTGTATGGCCTTGGATGTGCAGTTGTCTTCAGCTCCAATTTCTCCACCATCTCTATGGATACTAGATTCTCAGTGCTCCCACTGTCAATGATCACCTTGCATACTTTATCCTTAGTCTTGCAAGCTGTCCTAAAGAGATTGTTCCTCTGCACTGGATTTTCAATTTCTGCCTCTGGTTTTAAGAGAACTTTTCTCAACATCAGGGATGTTCCATCCTCTGCTCCTTCTTCCTCAACATATCTTCATTGTGCTTCTAAAATTTGGGCTTCTCCTCCTTCCTTCTTCTTCTCGGGACATTCCCAAGACATGTGCCCTATCTTTCCACAGTTATAGCACCTTACTCCTCCTCTGCCTCTTCCCCTAGAAGAGTTCCTTCCACCATTTTGTCTTCCTTGTGAACTTCCTCCTCGTTCTGATTGATTGTGTGGTTTCTCAGCCTCATCCTTAGACTAATGTTCTCTGTCACGGTTAAATCCCTTACTTTTGCTTGGGATCGATCCTTTACCTCTTCCTCGTTGGTTCTGTTTTCTAGCCAGCTTCTCCTCTGCCTTCAGCGCAAACTGATGAGCATCTTCCACAGTCCTCACTGACATCATGCTCAGCTCGTCCTGGACGTCATATCTCAAGCCATTTACATATCTGGTGACTTTTTCTTCGTCTCTCTCCCTTTGTCCAGTTCTGATGTTCAGCCTATAGAACTCCTCGGTGTACTCCTTGACCATCATTCCTTTATTTCTTAGGTTTTGTAGCTTCCTAAACAGATTGATATGGTAGTCCTTGGGTATGAACTTAGCCTTCATCTTGGCTACCATCTTGTCCCAACTCTTTATCCTCTGTTTGCCTTTACCTCTCCTCTCAGCCTGCAGTTCATCCCACCCTAATGTTGCATGCCCTTTTAGCCTAGTGACTGCCTGCTTCACCTTCTTTTCCTCATCGACATCTCCATAGTCGAAGTGTTTGTCCATGGACCTTATCCAGTCCAACAGTTCTTCAACATCTATATTTCCCTCATACATGGGGACCTCTATCTTATCTCTGCCTCCCAACCTGGCAACTGCTCTCAACAAACGTTCTTCTGGAGCATCCTCTCCTACAGCTTCTTCAACCTCAACCTCTTCACTTTCTGCATCACTGACATCCCCAACGTCAGGTGCTCTTCTATGTGTTGCTTCCATTGCCTCCATTCAGGCGCGAAACTCTCGCATCTCCCTTTCTACAGCACGGTTGGCTAAAGGCAGATCTCGTCTTCTTAGCGGCATTGTGTTGACTATCTGTCACACATAGAGTATATCACCGAGTTTTCTATCTCCTTCTTTTTCCTCCTTCGCCTGAAATCTATAGACGAAAAATGTGCTCTAATACCACCTAATGCAGACCCCCTATCCTTCCTCAGGGTTGTGCGACCTCCCGGTCAGGATCTTCTAGTTCGGGAGCTGAAACGGCTCTATTGGTCCTGAAATGGAACCCTTTGAATGAACACACACACGCACACACACACACAGGTCCCTCCATAAATGCTCAATTGAATTTTCCAAGCACGGAGCGCGAGCTCCTACAGTACACGACCAAGAGCTGTAACCACGCCCTTATCCTTCCTGCCTTTCGCTATTTTGCGATTCAGGGTATTGAAGCACCAAGAACTCCGCCCTCTAGCTCATGATGCTCAAGTTCGCGAAATGATCTGACCTCTTTATTTTTTGTGATCTAGCGACTCGGGGTCTTGGAGCACCAAGAACACTGCCTCCCAGTTCGTGAAACAGACAACCCTCGCTATCTCGTGACTCGGGATTTTGAAGCACCATGAACACTGCCTCCCAGCTCGCAATGGCCGAGTTCATGAAATGGACAGCCCTCGCTCTCTCGCGATCTCATGACTCAGGATTTTGAAGCACCATGAACACTACCTCCCAGCTTGCGATGGTCGAGTTCGTGAAATGGATAGCCCTCGCTATCTCGCGATCTCGCGACTCAGGATTTTGAAGTACCACAAACACTGCCTCCTAGCTCGTGATGTCTGAGTTCACAATGTGGACCAATGATCTAGATCCACCTGTGATCGATGGTTCATATCAAATCGCGGTTTCACGACTCAGAGGTTTGAAAAACAAGGGACTTCACTTTCCGGTTCATGATATCCGAGTCCGCGAAATGGGTCGACTCCGCTATTTCGTGATCTTGCGACTCGCGTTTTTGGAAGACAAGACCTCTATCCCTCTGGTTGGTGATACCCGAGTTCGCAAACTGAACCAACGGTCTATATCTATCTAAGATTGATGGTCATTGTTCCTCCTGAGCTTTTGGACATCAAGTAGCCCTCGTCGCTAATCTCCTTGCAACTCCACCTTATCCAATGATTGGCGGGGTTTTGGTGTTCCTCCTCAAGAACTCTCCACCGTTCGTTCAGATATTTAAACTCCCCTCGTCGGTATCTATGTAGCGTTAAAGTTTGTGCTCCTCCTTCCAATTGGATGATCCGCGTGAATCCCCACAGCGATTCGACGCTCAAGGGCGTTCTTCCTCCTGAGCTTTTATTCGACTCCGACCTAGAAGATTTTCTAAGTCTACGAAGACTCAATCTTCGCTCCTTCCAGAGAGTAATTTCCTGGTCTCGATAACACCTTCCAAAGTGTTATCCCTCCTGAGCTTTGTCTAGTTCAGACTTCGGTCTCCCGCGCACTCCTTGCGTCTGAGGGATTCTGATAGCTCAGATTCACGGCGTTTTCTCTCTAGCTCAATGCACACCTTGCAGAGCTCCAAGTGAAGAGAAAAACAACTCCAAAATGTTCCTCCTTCGCTCGATGAACACCTTGCAGAGCTCCAAATGAAGAGAAACAATTGAAACTGCCAAAATCTCACAATTCCATTCACTTGTTTATAAAACAGAAAACAACAGGAAAAATACACACAGTCCAAGCACAACACATTTGGATCAATTTTCCATTCTATTCTATTCATAAATGCCCATTGGCTACATAATACATACAAACTACAGTAGCTCCAAAAGCTAAGATTTTCTACCCACTCACAGTTCTCTCACAAATCAATTTCTCTCCTTCCTCTACCTGCCACTAATTGGGATTACAAACTTTTTCATAACTCAAAATGTTACTAGGGTTTTTTTTCTGCTACTTGCCTACTCTAAACCTTATCCTACGCTATCTTATTCTAGTCGTATTCCAGAGCCGAAGTGGAAACTTCTGCTCTGTTTACAATTTCAAAAACTTGCTTCAAAGGGGAAAACCCGACACCGGTTCAAGCATGCCTTCGAAGGTGAATTTCGGCGTTGTATGGAAGCAAATCCTGAAATCGTTTGTGACTGCTCACGTTGAAGTTCCGAAGTAACTCTCACGTGTTGGGTGGTCCCACCTCTGCGTGCTTGCCAACTATGCTCCTGCATCACTGCTCATGCTAAGGGTGGAAAGGGAAAGTCTCATTTTCAAAAGGAGACTCACTTTCATAAAGAGTCTCACTCTCCCAAGAGATTCCAGAAATATCATAAAGGTCAAAGAAGGCAAAAATATTTCTTCTCCTACCAATTTTATCATTGTAATAAGATGGGACACATTGCTAATAATTGTCCTGCAAGAAGGGAATAATACAAGAAGAGAAATAACAAAAGACATCATTCCCATGCAGTTGAAGATGATGCGTCACCCAACAAGTTAGCTAAAGAAGAGATTGCAGAATATGTTTTGTTTTCCGCTCTCTCATGATCTGTGACACCTGGAGAGGATACTTGGCTCATATATAGTGGTGTCTCTAAGCACATGATAGGTCAGAAGTGTTGATGAATGCATCTATGTGAGACATTCTCCAGCTTACAAACCTGTGAGGTGTGGATCATTGCAGCTGTGTGAAGCCTTTCTCTCAGCTTAAAAACCTGAGAGAAAGCCCCTAAGAAGGGTACGTTGTTCCTGCCTGAGACGGAGCTAGGAACATAAAGATGACCTCCTACATTCAGAGACTTGAGAAGAACTCTAGATGATTATCCAGTGGGAAAGGCGATATATTGAGTTAGGATATGCATGTGGCTGAGCACAAGGTGAACGTGTGAAATCCCAAAGTGTTGAGTACATCATCATGAGAACAGAAATAAAGATGATGTATTAGCCTCCTATGAGCAGCAGAGTTGACGAGAAGACTCAATATGATTCTTGTGTGTGTGGCAATGGGAAATAAGATCTATAAAGTGGACATGCCTGTGGATGAGCATAGGTGAACGTGTGAAGATTTGGTTCTTCTGTGTAATGCAATGAATCAGAGCTATGACATCCCTAGGATGTACCCCTGGTGGCTGAGCACTAGTGGGTGTATCAGATCCTTTGATATATACTATTCAAGAGTCAGACCTACCTGTAACCCTAATTGTTATGTAAAGGGTACAGGTCAGACCTACCTTAATGTGTCTAATTATAAATGCAAAAGATAATTAATATTGTTAATATTAATTATAATAATAATAATAAATATAAAGTGACTAAGAGAGGTCGGCCCTATTGAGCCAATAGATGTATTTTTTGATTGGGAAAGTCTGATATAAGTAAGGAATGATTCCCCATTGTGGAATCATATCTTCCTTGTGTGTTTGGAAATTACAACAAATACATCTACTTGGGAAAAGGTGAGAACCTCTCTTGGGCGCTAGTCTTCTAGGGCTTAATCACCCTCTTGTGTGCTAGGTCATTCTCGGTGGTGAAAGGTATTTCTCTTGAAGAATATAGCAAAGGATTTGGTTGGGTTTTCTTCCCTTGTTGAGAAGGGTTTCACAGGATATTTCTTGTGTTCTTGTGCATGGGGTTTCTTCTTGTGATCTTGGTTGCTGCAACATTCTTGTTTATGGTTAAGACATGATAAAATGAAATGAACTACATGATTAACCTATCTTATTGAAAAATCAACATGGTATCATAGCACAGGTCTTGAAGATCCCATTGCACAAGTGTTTTCAAGCTCCTTCTCTCACTCATTTGCAGAAACCGTACAACCCTCCTAGGGTTTCCAGAAAATCCATACAGCCTCCTTTTCTGAGAACTTTCACCACTCAAAAATTTTATTCTTGTGTTGAAAAAGACATAGAAGGGTATGGCCTCCTTCAACGTACCTCCAGCAAGTCTCAGATCTAATTTCCATGCATTTCAAAATTTTGACCCTAAGGGTTTCGCCAAAATTCTGCAGAAATTTTTGAATTGTATTTCTGAAAATTTCTTGAAGAAGCTCCACAGCTTGCTAGGGATACATATTTATTAAAGGCTTATTGTTGGCAGTCATAAGCCCAACAAAACCTAAAAGTGCTAGCCTAGCCTAGTCGTTAGGTTTTCTAGCCTAGTTGACAAGGGTTTGTGAAGATGAGCAAATTCATGATGGGAAGCAAGCTCAGTACCAAACTCCAAAGCAATGAAGACATCAACATCTCAACACTCTCAGGTATGGTTCCTATCAATGACAATACTTGGCTAATTGACAGTGGTTCCTCCAAGCACATGACTGGTATTAGAAATCATCTAACACACTTCATTGAGAAAGACACACATCCACATGTTGTCCTTGGAGATGATGCTAGATATAATGCGAGAGGAGTTGGAACTTATACTTTCCAACTAGATTCAGATATGCATCTTAAACTAGAAGAAGTTTTCTATGTACCTAGAATGAAGAGAAACCTTGTATCTATTTTGAAACTTGAATACAAAGGTTACAAAATTACTTTCTCAGAAGGAAGAGTTCTTGCATGGCACAAAGACTTTCATATTATCTCTTCTAAAGTAATTGGAGTCAGAGAAAATAGCTTGTACAAGTTGACCATCAAACCAATTCAAGCCTTATTAAATGACATTATCAGCTTGAGTGAGTTATGGCATAGAATACTTGCTCACATTCATTATAGAGCTCTTCCATCTCTAGGGAAAATGGTAACAAGTCTACCAGAGATCCAGATCCATCATAAAGGTGTTTGAAAAGGTTGTGCCCTTGGAAAAAATGTTAAAGGATCCTTTCCTAGCAGTGACAACAGATCCAAGGAAATCTTGAACTTAATGCATTCAAATGTATGTGGGCAAATGAATGTTGCATCCTTAAATCGGTACTTGTACTATGTACTCTTCATAGATGATCACTCTAGGAAAAAATAGATTTACTTTTTGAAGAACAAGGATGGATTCCTTGCCAAGTTTCAAGAATTCAAAGCTTGGGTTGAAAACCTGACCGGAAGAAAAATCAAAGTATTGAGATCAAACAACGGAGGAGAATACACCTCAAAAGAATTTGATAGTTTTTGTATTGAAGCAGGGATCAAGACGGAGTTCACATTTCCTTACAACCCTCAAAAAAATGGGGTTGCTTAAAGAAAAAATAGAACTATCATTGAGGCAACTAAAGCAATGATAGATGATCAGAGTCTACCTATGACTCTATGGGTAGAAGCATGTATGATAGCAGTATATGTTCAAAACCGTAGTCCTCATCAAATCCTGAAGAACATTACTCCAGAAGAATCTTTGACCAAAGTGAAGCTTGAGATCAAACACTTAAGAATATTTGGATTTCTAGTGTACCTTCATGTACCCAAAGAAAAGAGATCCAAACTAGAACCTTCAGGAAGAAAGGGTACATTTGTAGGATACAGTGAATCCTCAAAAGCATACTGAATCTACATCCCATGCCAGAGACAAATTGAAGTAAGCATAGATGTTACCTTTGAAGAATAAGTAACCTTCCAGAAATCCAGAGAGGCTCAGATGGAAATTGATAGCCAAATAATACCTTCTCCTCCTTCAACAGTTCAGAGGGAGAAAGATATCATTACAAATGAGCCAATGGCTCCAGTTGATCCAGTTTCTCCAGCAAATTCTGATGCCCCAAGAAACATACCTATAAATGTCGCAGTTGGACATAAGAGATTTGCTTGGGCTCGTCAAACGTTAGAAGAAGCAAAAGGACATAAAGCTCCACAAGGAGCAACCAGAGAAAGCAGGAGACCAAAAATATTCTCAAACTACCTTTCAGCAATGACCCTGTTCTAAGGTTGGGAGGAACGTGGTTGTTCCATTTGTTGTTCGGCAAATTTTATTCAAATATGTCTACTTTCTCCTTCTTTGTTTGCATGTCATGATGAATTATTGGCTGATGGGATTTTTATCTGAATTATATATACATGAGATGCTATGTTATCAACTTCTGAAGGAACCATAAACGTGGTTATAAGGATCCTAGTCCATTACTTTCATTAGGAATTTATGTCAGAATTTGATGCATCTGTTATGACTGATTATGTTGTTAGTAATCACCATTCTGGAGGAAACCTGAGAATTTCGAGCATCCCACACATTTATCTCTGTGTATTGACTTTGATTTTAGTTTAAGTACCCTATCATATTTAAATTACTGCTATGATGAGTTATAATTTAATAGGAGATAATTATATATATATGCAAGTACATAATATATAATTATGTATGGAAGTCACCATGTGAATTACAAATGCATTACAGAAAACCTACAGTATATATATACATATATATCAAGAGGTGTTGATGATAAATTGTGGAACGGTTAGATATAGTTTATCACATATTTAAGTGTTGGAAATAGTATCTAGAATAAATCAGTTAATACAAATGAAGCTTTTGGAAGTATGGATCTATGATCTAGATTACTGATGTAATGAGATATATTGTAGGTGAAAACCTCTCAATAAATTGTGTTTACAATTCAAGCTTTATCTATTTACACAATGTAAATGAAATTGAATAATGTAGCCATGTACATAAAGTCATATGCTTACAGTCCTGTAGGTGAATGAATATACAGAAGACATATTAATTAAATTGAATTTTCATTCATGTCCATGCTAAATCGAAAACAAGGAGGAATTCTATGTATGTACAGAATAAGGACGAAATATCCATTTGTATCCTACTGTAAGGAAGATACAGAGTCATAGTATTCACAAAATATCGAAGTAAAGTAAAACAATACGGAAGACTCATATAGCGTAATAGATATTTGTATGATACGA
>JZKD02S0523874.1:101829-114781 GCA_000966675.3 Picea glauca
AACATGAGACCTCGTTAGTCGAACCCCTTTAGGTGAATAGACTGGAACATCACTAAATCTGATGTATAAGTTAAAGAAGCTCGATCCTGTGACTATATAGATGGGAAGTAAATTGTATCTCAAGGACAAATTAAATAGTCTTGTGCGCAAACTTAGGAAACTCATGTTAAAGATAGATTTGAAATATAAGCCCTAAGTCTAACCACTATATAGGTGAATAGGATGGAGGCTAAAGGGAATTACTACAACCCTTGGTGATTTATCCTTATAACATTTCTATCCAAAGTAAGTTAGAATGGTGTAGTTATAACAACATGTGGTAGGTAGAACTTAAGTTACACCACAGAGAATTTTAACAGAAATGAGGATCTCCTCCTTTTACCAACAAACTTATAAAATGAAATTGGGGATTAATGATCCACAGATAAAAAAAAAAAATTATGGCAATTTCGAGGTACATTACATATGGTATCAAAGCAAAGGTTACAACACTTGGATCTTGAACAGTGCCAAAGTATTTACTTAGTACATTTTTATGTTTTATGCAAAAAACTAACAAAAACAACTGATGTTACAAACAGCAAAATCTTTATGTTATGTGTTAATCATGGCAGCCCAGGATGATGCAAAAATTAGACTTGAGGAGAATCCTGAACAAAGGCCTCCTGAAGATCTGAGATAGAATAGCGATGGGAGCTCACCCACTGAATTTTTGAAAATGATGAGGAATCTCATCGTTGAACTGCAAGTTTTCAAAGCAGACAATGAGAAACTGAAGAAGGCACAGGAGGAGCAGTAGGAAATAAATGAAGTCATGTTGCGTAGTATAGGGACAAAGAAAATACCAAAGGACGATAACCATGAAGAAGAGGTCAGTAAAAGGGCCTCCAAGAATTATGGTCCTGAAGCAGAAAAAGGGGATAGTTCATCTGAAGGTACACCTTCAGCTGAAGATAAAACAAAACCAGACAAAAAAAGGAAACAGGTAGATCACCTTGAGAGAAAATTTAAGAAAATCAAACCCGTTACCTTTGAAGGGGAATCCAGAACAGGGGAGGAAGCTGAGGCATGGTTAGTAGACATCAAGAAATATTTCTAGATCTACAACTATTCCAGCAATATGAAGGTTAGAAAGGCCATCTATAATCTGAAAGGAAAAGCCAGCATTTGGTGGCAAGACCTGAAATTGGCCAAGGGCATAAAAGAGAAACAAATGGAATGGTCAGACTTTAAGAAATACTGGAAGAAAAATTACCTATATGAAAGTTACTATGAAAGAAAAACCAAGAATTTTATGAGTTACGACTTGATCAAATGGATATGGAAGATCTGATAAACAAATTCCTAGAATTACTAAGGTTTGTGCCTTATATCTGGGAGGATAAAGTGAAAATCCAACGGTTCCTAAGTTGTTTACCACAGTCCTATAAGGATAGAATCGAATTTGATAATCCCAAGTCCTTGAGCGAAGTATTCAGGAAAGCCCAAATGTGTGACGACCAATACAAACAGCGGACAGTATTTCCCAAGGCTTGGAAAGACAAGAAACAAGACCGAATGAACCAGCGAAAGAAGGGATACCATCCAGCTCCTTATCGGAACGCAACAAAAAGATTTCCAAGGAAATACTTTCACTCCAACAATCCAAACACGCAAGGAGGCGGTAAACCAGTAAATTTGGGAACAAAATAAATTTGGGGATAGCCCCCGTAAACCGTTAAAATGTTGGGAATGTGAAGAACCTCATCTAAGGAAGAACTGTCCACATTTGATTTCAGCAAGTAGAACTGTTGTTCACCATTTACAGGAAGCCTCTACAGTAGGGGATGTAGGCAAAAGCTTACATCGGATCAATGCAGTTGTGGATGGTTGGCAAGCTGACCATCAATCCTCTGTGGTGGAAATTGAAGGTAAAATCAATAACACTCGAATTTATGTTTTAATTGATCCTGAAGCTATGTTAAGTTATATCACTCCGGGTGTAGTAGAGTCTATTGGCCCTTGACCAAGTTTTGAGGAACACTTGGTCATATTTGATCGTTTTTGGGACTTTGACAGCCTGTCAAAGATGAAGCGCCAAGCAACACAGAGATCATGGGATCTTGGCCCACTTTGGGTCCTTTTTGGGTTTTTGGGGATAACGTAATGGGAAAGGGATGTCGGCTCGTGGGTTTACCTACGTTTAGGCCCACTATTGCAATGTATAAATATGTAGCTAGGCGATGTAAGTAAGAGGTGGTTGATCTATGTGGGTAACTTGCAAGGCTAAGTGCAAGTGTTGTAAGTGTTTTGTGCATGATTGTAGGAAGCTTGCAGGGATAAGTGCAAGTTGTTGTAAGAGACTTTGTGTTGAAGAGAAAGGATGAAGGATCTAACAAGCTACGCAGATCTTTTGTCCTGTGCGAAGTAAGGATTGTTGAAGCTCTGTGTTGTAACTTCTTGACCAAGATAATAAAGAAGAAGACTTTGTGGACGTAGCCCCAGGGTGGGGGTGAACCACGGTAACTCTGTGTGTAGTGCTCTGTGCCTCGACCTGATGTGTTTCTCTCTCTCTTTGATAAGTGCTTTGATGTGTGTAGATAGAAATATTGATGCTTTGTGCCTATGAGATATGAATGCATATTAAATCTGATATATAAGATGCTTAGTGCTTGATCTACTAAATCTAATATGTTGTATGATGCTAAGTGATGAAACTATCTTAGATCTAAGTATATACTGCGTTGCTCTATGTTATCTGCGAAGTGAAGTAAGGGTTGATTCGAGGTGAATTATTAATGCTAAGTGTTGCACTAAGTGTGTAATCACATATCTATGTCCCAGCTAAGGTTGCAGACATCTGAGTCCTGCAACCACCCCTGCCTCTACCTCGAGTGAGACTTCATCTGCTTCGCAGGTGTTGCTAAAAGGGTCGGTAGTTAGGGTTTTGTTGGTGCGCTCTTGAGTGTTGAACCCTGGGTCTGCCCCTGTGCCAACAAATGGTTCTATTGCCGAGACGAAACTGTGATTGTTGGGAACTGAGGAAGGAGAAGCTCTATGCAAAGACAGCTATGTGCGTAGATATGTGCCCTAGTGCGTAGCATTCTACTTAACCTGTGAAGATTTGTTCCAAGAAAGAAAGGTCAGATCTGAAGAAAAGAGGTTAGATCTATGAGAAAAAAGGTTAGATCTGAGAGAAAAGAGGTCAGATCTACAAGAAAGAGGTAAGATCTGTAAGCTCTGTGCTCTGATAAAGGTAAGAATAGTTAAAAGTCTTAGATCTGAAAGCTTTGTGCTCTATAGAAGTAAGATAAGTGGAAAATTTTGTTTCTAAAACATGAATTTAGGTATGATTGATAGATTTTGTCCTAGCTTGAATACTAGGGCATTGTTAGATGAAAGAAAGTTTGATATGAATAGATCTGATAAGAATAATGATAGATATGTTATACCTATGCATAGAAAGAATGTTTGGACTAACAGATGGATGCAGGATCCTAGAAATATTTTTTTTCAGGATAGCTACCATGATCCTAGTGCGCATTATGGAAGAAGTTAGGGATCATTTAAGAGAAAGAAAGGATTGACCCTATGTTACAGTTGTAGAAAATTGGGACATCTAGCTAAGGAGTGGCCTGGTGGAAGAACGAGTTGTCTCTGTTGCAAGGCTTTGGACCATGAAGTGTTGGACTACCCTAGAATGATTGCTAAGCTTGAAAGAATGACTCTGAACCAAGAAAACCCTAAGGCAAATCCAGAAATAGCAGAACCCCAGAAAGAATCAGAAAAGACGTTACTGCAGATGAAAGACACCTTGAATGATCACTGACATGTCAGGCTATCAGAGATCTTCAAAGAAAAAGAATGCATCGAAGTAAGGATAGGAGACTTCGACATTGACTGTGTTCTGGATGAGGAAACACAAGTGAATGTAATGACAGAAAGAACTTGGGAAGCTATAGCAAGACCTGCTATGAATCCATCCCTAAGTGGAATAGGGTTATTCAGAGGAAAATTGGTAAACCTATGTGGAAGGCTCACTCAGATATCTATGAATGCCAATGGAACTTCGACTGAAGAAGATTTTGAGATTATTAATTTTATTGAGGACAATGCCCCATTTACTATGTTACTTGGAAATCCTTGGATTGAAAGAGATCAAGCTAGAAAGAAGGAAGCAGAAAAAGTTTTAGAACAACAGAGACAAGAGCTAAAAGACTTCATGACCAGAAGGATCATGTAGTTGATTGAAGAATAGGAGAACAGATCAAATTTATATCACACTAGGAACCCAGATGTCGAAGCTAAAAGAATATCAGAAAACTCATGGATGACCAAAGCACCTATCCCAGATAAAGAAGAATTATTAACCCCAATAGAACCTCAGAAGCACAAAGTGACTGTATCTAGGGAAGATAAGAATCAGAACGGGAAAACAACCACTGAGACGAAGCTCATTGAAAAGAAGGCTAGAAAGTTAAGTAATAAGAGGGTGAAGATTGAAAAATTACAAGAGATTCTAGATGGAACATCGCAGAAAGAAAAATTGCAGAATTCGAACTTCGTCGGGATATCAGGATAGCGACCTATGGCACTTCGCCATGGTGAAGTGATATAGTCGTTGGAGGCCAATATGTCCTTTCGACTGCCACTCTGAATGGGTTGGAAAACATTTATGAGTTACTACTAGACCGTTTTCCAACACCAGAACGGATAGAATGGAGTTAATGGAGGCTCCATACCCATTGCAAGCAGGTCGTTGTTGAACTTCTTACTTAACTCGTCGCGCCATGCCAAATTGAGAATTCAAAACCTGCTGAACTAGTGACTATATACAGTGATCATTGCAAGAAGATTGTTCATCTTAGCGCAGTATCTGAGATCATCATGACCTCGATTATCATTTCTGAGCTATGTTGGACAAGCTCAGAGCTGCTGAGAAAGTAGTTGAAGAATTTTTAATTGATTTAACGACTGAGAGTGTCATGTCAAAAAGAAGAATGTCCACCAGAATCCAAGCATTGTCCACGAGAGGAGGGCAAGCCTCCCCGTCAACTGCTCGAGCAAGAGCATCTCGAGATAGCACAGAAAGAAGAACTAAGCATAAAGACGACATAGCCAGCACCAAGTTAGCGTCATCCATCCTACCAGCTTACATACCCCCTCTGAGCGGTGCGATTAACAGGGACAGCGCCCCGAGATATTTTGAATACACCCTCGTCACTGTATATCTACCAAAAGGAGTACTCACCTACCACGCAGATCAGGACAAGGTCGCAGCATTGAAGTTTTGTGACTTCAACCTGGTGGACCGTAAATTTTACAACATGCTCGCCCCGTATAAGTACTTGACAAGGATGAAGGGAAAGAATTCAAATATCGTCCCTCAGCAATGGACAATGAACCTCGCATAGTCGACTTTGTTCAACATTATGAAAATACCGCACTTCGGCAGACACCAAGAGGTGAATGCCTGTGTAAAATTGTTGCTAGCAAGTTACCATGGAGGATACATGTGGTTAAACCGTCGCATAAATGTTGATCCGGCGTTGATCAATAGGATCACTAGGCTTAGCATGCAAGGCCTTGATCCCTAGGATTACTACCCTGGAAAGACCGCAGACCGCACTCTTGCTCAGAAGATTAAAGAAGCTTATGCGATGTTGAGAAAGGAGTGTGAGGCTACAAGGTAGTCTCTATCGAAAGTGGCGCAGTGTGCCTCGCATGCCAACTAATCGCAGGGAAGTTGGTACGTAAAAATAGACCAATGCAGTTATCAGGCTTCATGGTTGACCTCATAGGAAAATGCGCAGAGGGATTACTAATAAACTGGGCGAAGTACCTGGTTAACTAGCTAGAGATTAACTGTAGAGAAGCCCGGGATCAGGGACATGAATTTCATTTTAGATGGTTGCTAGTACTAATCTCCTTTGTTTCATGGGATCTACCGAAAGGTGCAACCTTCCCTGACATCAACCCTTTTGAGCCCTTAGAAGCGAAGTTCAGTACCTTATGGTACTCGAATGACATGAACAGGCAATGGAAATCAAATGTTGTGTTCCATATGTACTATAACCAACTGAAAGAAGCCATAGGGGGAGAACCTCGCATAACCCTGAACACTTTACAAAGGTTTCAAACTCTGATAAAGTTCAGCGTAGACTGCCACTTTATATACCTAACTCCACACGCTGATGAGCACCAGGAACAGCTTTAGTCCTATTATAAGCTGACAGAAGAAGACCTAGAAGAGATCACCAAGGAATGGTCAGCGGACCTCCTTGTCTCAGCAGATCTAGTCGATATTTCAGACATTAGCAGCCTAGAAGTTGCACAGAACACACTTGGGCCCAGTAAGGCGAAGAAAGCAAAGAAGACAAAGAAAGATGAGGAAATCCAGGATGTCGACAGTAGATCTATAAGGACAGCTTCCATTACACCAGATCAAGGAAGTAATGACGAAGACTTCGAAGAGGTCGAACAAAAACCAGAAGACGAAGTAGATATCATCAAGAAAAAAAAGGGTTCGCCTTCACAACCTGCTTCCAAGAATAAATCGAAAGCACCCATAACTAAACTAACGACCACACTCACCCCATATGACTTCAGCTTCCTCCTCACGACCATGAACGAAGCTATCGAAGAGATAACAGAAAAGAAGATAGCCAAGCAAGAGGCCATGTACAGCAGAATTGAAACCGAGCTCCAAGGAGTGCAGCAAGCACTTCAGTCTAGCTACGCAGTCTCCACTGTGCTCTTACCAGAAGGAACAGCAGAAGAGAGGGATGAACCAGTTCAACTCTGCAATATTGTTGCCACAGTCGAAGCACGTCTCCGAAAAGAAGAAGAAACAATAGTGCAGGCCACCCAGGCCCTAAAGCAAGCACAGGAGGAAATCATAGAGCAGCACCAAGCTGCACAACAAGAGAAGGATGCTCTCAAAGTGAAATTTGAAGAAGACAGAGAAAAAATCCAAAAGGAGAAGGAGCAGCTTCTCACGAAGCAGATTGGGATTGAAGAAGTAGTCAATAGAGCATTTCGCTCTGTGACTGGCCTAGAGCAGAAGGAAGAAGAATCCTTAGAACGTCAAGTAATGAAGCTTGCTGAAGTTATTTAGAAACTTCAACAAAGAGTTGCGGAATTAGAGCTTCAGGCCATCCCAAGTACCTCGCAAGAAGAGTGCAACCAACAAGAAATAACTAATCGGAGTACAGTAGAAAGGATTAAAGTACTCACTGAAGAATGCAAACAACTAAGTAACAGAAGTGTGCAGATATATGAAAGCCTAGATGAGAACCCTGAGTTGTATAAATTAGATTCCTGGCTCCAGGAGGCGAAGCATCAAGCCGAAAAGTTACAAGTGCAGTTGAAGGCCTTGTCACCCGTAGAAAGAATGAAGTGGTTACCCGAGCAGCGCGCTGCACAGCAGCAGATGTAGATGATCCAAAACAAGGTAATAGAAGCAACGCAATGGCTTCAACCTGTGTAGGCTAAAGCATTTCATATCTTTACAGAAATCTAGAGCCAAGGTACAGAGTTGGACCAGGTTGTGAATACAGCAGAACAACGCCTAGAGGGACCAATCAGTAATGCAGTCATACAGAAGTTGGATGAGCAAGAAGAAGTAGCAATGCAGTAGGTCGAAGCAACTCGAGCTAAGCTTGAGGCGTTCGAAGCTGAGTTGGACATACCTGAGTGACTCGAGATGAGTCACAGGTGAGTGTTGGGGGTATGTTGGCCCTTGACCAAGTTTTGAGGAACACTTGGTCATATTTGACCATTTTTGGGACTTCGACAGCCTGTCAAAGATGAAGCGCCAAGCAACACAGAGATCACAGGATCTTGGCCCACTTTGGGTCTTTTTTGGGTTTTTGGGGATAATGTAATGGGAAAGGGATGTCAGCCCATGGGTTTACCCACGTTTAGGCCCACTATTGCAAGGTAAATATGTAGCTAGGAAAAGTAAGTAAGAGGTGGTTGATCTATGTGGGTAACTTGCAAGGCTAAGTGCAAGTGTTGTAAGTGCTATGTGCATGATTGTAGGAAGCTTGCAGGGCTAAGTGCAAGTTGTTGTAAGAGGCTTTGTGTTGAAGAGCAAGGAAGAAGGATCTAGCAAGCTTCGCAGATCTTCTGTCCTATGCGAAGTAAGGATTGTTGAAGCTATGTGTTGTAACTATTTGACCAAGATAATAAAGAAGAAGACTTTGTGGACGTAGCCCTAGGTTGGGGGTGAACCACAGTAAATCTATGTGTAGTGCTATGTGCCTCAACCTAATGTGTTTCTCTCTCTCTTTGATAAGTGCTTTGATGTGTCTAGATAGACCTATTGATGCTTTGTGCCTATGAGATATGAATGCATATTAGATCTGATATATAAGATGCTTAGTGCTTGATCTATTGAATCTAATCTATTGTATGTTGCTAAGTGCTGAAACTATGTTAGATCTAAGTATATACTGCGTTGCTCTGTGTTATCTGCGAAGTGAAATAAGGGTTGATTCGAGGTGAATTATTAATGCTAAGTGTTGCACTAAGTGTGTAATCACATATCTGTGTCCCAGCTAAGGTTCCAGACATCTAAGTCTTGCAACCACCCCTACCTCTACCTTGGATGAGACTTCATCTGCTTCGCAGGTGTTGCCGAAAGGGTCGATAGTTAGGGTTTTGTTAGTGCGCTCTTGAGCGTTGAACCCTGGGTATGCCCCTGTGCCAACAGAGTCAAATAAACTTAAGAAAATGAGACACGCGAAATCATGGCTGGTACAACTAGAAACAGGAACTAAAAGGAAAGTGGTTGACTTTATTTCTGATTATGAGTTCGGTTTAGGTGGTCAAAACATAAGGACAAATCTAAACATTCTACCGCTATGATCTTATGATGTAATTATCGGAATGGATTGGTTGGAAAGGCATAAAGCAGTGCTAGATTGTTATGAAAAGACACTTAAGTATAAAGATGAAAATGACATCACTAGGACAGTTCAAGGTATACAAAACCAGTATCATTTTGACAAGTTTGAACAATGCAATTCAAGAAATGCATGAGAAAGGGTTGTCAAGTTTACGCCATCCAAGTAACAAGACTGTTAGAAAAAAAAGATAAACCCAACTTGGAGGACCTTGTTGTTCTACGTGATTTCAAAGACGTGTTTTTTGATGAAATAGTTGAATTACCCCCTAGAAGGGAGATAGATTGTTCTATCGACCTGCTACCTAGTTCAGCCCCTATCTCTAAAGAACCTTACCGAATGAGTTTGTCGAAATTGATAGAACTAATTCAACTACAAGAATTATTGGACAAAGAGTATATTAGACCGAGTGTTTCACCATGGGGAGCACCAACCCTCTTTGTGAAAAAGAAAGACGGCACTCTAAGACTGTGTATCGATTATAGACATTTAACAAAATGACTATTAAGAACAAGTACCCCTTACCTCGGATAAATGATCTGTTTGATCAAGTAGGTGGGGCAAAGATCTTTTCGAAGTTGGATTTACGATCTGGTTATCACCAAGTTAGGATAAAAGATAAGGACATAAGAAAAACATCTTTTCGAACAAGCTATGGACATTACGAATTTGACTTTGAGGTAATACATATCAAGGGAAAGGAAAATAAAGTAGCTGATGCTTTAAGCAAAAGAGTTCCTGGGTTGTTTGAAATAAACATCAGCAGGGCAAAAAGCGATCTTGAACAGAGGATAAAGACTGCAAACAATAACGACGAAAATTACACTCAAACAGTGGCAGAATTACAGAACACTACGGGAAACTCAAACAAAACAGATCTAAGTGTTGACAAAAATGGTCTACTACGATTCAAAAACGGAATATACATACCAGATTCGGCGGAATTAAAGTTAAACGATTTTGGATGAAGTACACAAGAAACCATATTCTGGTCACCTGTGATACCATAAGGCGGTAACAGCACTAAAAATCATTTTTTTGGCCTAGTATGAAGGATGAAACAGTAGAATACTTGGCTAAGTGTCAAGATTGTCAGCAGGTAAAAGTCAAACACCAGCATCCAGCCAGTCGGTTGCAGCCTTACCTGTGCCAGAATGGAAATGGGAGACTATATCGCTGGACTTTATTACAGGTTTGCATAGAACTCAAAAAAGAATGATTCAATTATGGAGGTGATCGATAAACTTAGTAAGTCTGCACACTTTATTCCTGTAAATTCTACTTTTAAATCCATTAACATTGTTGAAATATTCATGAAAGAAATTTTTAGACTGCATGGTATTCCTAAAATGGTAATTTCGGATAGAGACGTAAAATTTACATCTGCTTTTTGGGAAGAATTATTTGCAAGGTTAAATACTAACTTGAATTTCAACGCAAGTTGTCATCCACAAACGGATGGGCAAATTGAACGAACAAACCAAATCATACGCATGTATGTAAAAACAAATCAAGCAAGTGGGAAGACTACCTACACTTGGTGGACTTTGCATACAACAATGGTCACCAAACTTCAGCTAAGATGAGAGATCACGTCTATTTCAAAAGTCAAGACCAGAAGAAGTTCGTTAAAGCTAGGGAACTGTGCCAAGTTGGCACTCAGGTTTTGTGGTCCTTTCGAGATCTTAGCTCGAATTGGACTCATGGCATATCAACTTCCATGTCCTGCCAATCTAAAATTTCATAATGTATTTCAAGTTTCTTTGTTAAAGAATTATGTTCATAACCCGACTCATATGATCGAGTGGAACTTGGTGCAGATGGAACCAGAAGGCGAGTTCCAAGTGGAACCTCTGCGCATTCGGGACCGAAGAGAAATAGTACTTCGAAACAAGAGTCGTCGCCTAGGTAAAAGTGCAATGGAAGCACTTTAGCCACGGGGAGGCCACTTGGGAGTTGGAGGGAGATTTGCATAAATCTCATCCAATATTGTTCCAAGAAAGGAACGAACACTGAGGATAGTGTTTTATTGAAGGGGGAAAGGATGTAACATCCCCAAAAATAAATTATTTTTGAATTTGAAATTTCTTAGGAAAATTATTTATGTTTTTGGTAAATTCGAAATTGGAAAACTTTTGCCATTTATGGAAATTTCGAATTTCGAATTTGGTTAAATGTAATTAATGATTATGACTGTTGGGCAGAGATCTGATTTGACCCAACTAACTATTTGACTATGACACTTGTATGAAACAGAATATTTTATATTTATTGTTGGAGGACAAATGGAACAACCATGTTGAAATCAGTTGATCATGACTCCATGAGTGGGGAACATGTTGGAACTACCTCAGGAATGATTTTTACAAGTGGCAAATCTAGAATTTGGCCATTGGCAGCCCTGAAAATCAGGGATTTGGAAAGTTGTGAAAATTCCCAAGGGGGAAAAATACCTAGGCAAAAATGACTTTGCATATATAGCATATGAGAGGAGGCAGGACACTACCAAGTATGTTGGGGAAAGGAATTACCTCTTGTTGTTATGAACATTGTTTTCTGAGTGTGAGGCAAGGAGGAGGATGTTGGGGAAAGGAATTACCTCTTGTTGTTATGAACACTGTTTTTTGAGTGTGAGGCAAGGAGGAGCATGCTGGGAAGAATAATTACCTATTGTTGTTATGAACACTGTTTTCTGAGTGTGAGGCAAGGAGAAGCATGCTGGGGAAGAAATTGATCTCTTGTTGTTATGAACACTACTTGTTGAGTGTGAGGCAAGGAGAAGACTGTTGAAACTGAAAGACATTTGTTGTGGAGGAGTTTCCGAGTTAGCCCTCATGGATTCATGGTCAAGCTAGGGGGTGAATAGGACAAGTGATTTGGCTGCCCTGTTCTAAGGTTGGGAGGAACGTGGTTGCTCCATTTTTTGTTCGACAACTTTTATTCAGATATGTCTACTTTCTCCTTCTTTGTTTGCATGTCATTATGAATTATTGGCTAATGGGATTTTTATCTGAATTATATATACATGAGATGTTTTGTTATCAACTTCTGAAGGAAACATAAACGTGGTTATAAGAATCCTACTCCATTACTTTCATTATGAATTTATGTCAGAATTCGATGCATCTATTATGACTGATTATGTTGTTAGTAATCACCATTCTGGAGGAAACCTAAGAATTTCAAGCATCCTACACATTTATCTCTGTGTATTGACTTTGATTTTAGTTCAAGTACCCTATCATATTTAAACTGTTGTTGCGATGAGTTATAATTTAATAGGAGATAATTATATATATATGCAAGTACATAATATATAATTATGTATGGAAGTCACCATGTGAATTACAAATGCATTACAGAAAACCTACAGTATATATATACATATATATCAACGGGTGTTGATGATAAATTGTGGAACGGTTAGATCTAGTTTATCACATATTTAAGTGCTGGAAATAGTATCTAGAATGAATCAGTTAATACAAATGAAGCTTCTAGAAGTATGGATCTATGAGCTAGATTATTGTTGTAATGAGATATACTGTAGGTGAAAACCTCTCAATAAATTGTATTTGCAGTTCAAGCTTTATCTATTTACACAATGTAAATGAAATTGAATAATGTAGCCATGTACATACAGTCATATGCTTACAGTCCTGTAGGTGAATGAATATACAGAAGACATATTAATTAAATTGAATTTTCATTCATGTCCATGCTAAATCAAAAACAAGGAGGAATTCTATGTATGTACGGAATAAGGAAGAAATATACATTTGTATCCTACTGTAAGGAAGATACAGAGTCACGGTATTCACAAAATATCGAAGTAAAGTAAAACGATATGGAAGACTCATATAGCGTAATAGATATTTGTATGATACAAATATACATTTGTGTCCTACTGTAAGGAAGATATAGAGTCACAGTATTCACAAAATATCGAAGTAAAGTAAAACGATATGGAAGACTCATATAGCGTATTAGATATTTGTATGATACAAATATATATGTGTGTGTGTGTGTGTGTGTGTGTGTGTGTGTGTGTGTGTGTGTGTGTG
>JZKD02S0523874.1:134052-149382 GCA_000966675.3 Picea glauca
ACCCTCTTGTGTGCTAGGTCATTCTTGGTGGTGAAAGGTCTTTCTCTTGAAGAATATAGCAAAGGATTTGGTTGGGTTTTCTTCCCTTGTTGAGAAGGGTTTCCCAGGATATTTCTTGTCTTCTTGTGATCTTGGTTGCTGCAACATTCTTGTTTATGGTTAAGACATGATAAAATGAAATGAACTACATGATTAACCTAGCTTATTGAAAAATCAACAAGAAGAACATTCTCTATAGACTTATAGAGAAGGACTCCACCCTAGAAAGTTTCATGAGAGATGATTATTAGTACCCAATCAAAGGAATGGGAGAAGCCACCTACAAACTTGATTTAGGAACTTCGATGAGAATGAAGGATGTACTCTATGTACCAGGTTTGAAAGAGAACTTACTTTCTATTTCAGCCCTAGATAAGAAAGGTTTTAGGGTTGCATTCATAGATGGTGAAGTTCTTATGTGGGCTAAAGGAAAAACTATAGAAGATGCAGTTGTTATTGAAATAGGAGAAGTTGGTTTGTACAAGTTAAAGGGTCACTCAGATGTAGCTTTGACTCACTCTGCTGAAATTCCTTGTGAACTTTGGCATAGAAGACTAGCTCACGTCAACTACAAAGCCTTACCATATGTAAGAAAGGTAGTTACAGGTTTACCAGAACTAAAGGTTTATCATGAAGGTATATGCAAGGGATGTGCACAAGGAAAGTGTTAGAAATAAACGGATCTGCTCGTTTTTGCATAGACAATATAGCAATATTGTCACCCAACCATAGGCACAAAGGCCACCCCGAGCACCTTAACCTTGACAGACAGAATAATTCTAGTAGCATGTCAATAGCCAACCAAGGCTAGCGCACCTTTCTCCAAGTGTAGCACACCAAGAAAGAATAACCAGAAACCAAGCAGAAAGTCCAAACCATAACCAAGAGAAAGTCCAATCCATAACCAAGAATGTCAGTTGCAGCAACTGCAGCTGCACTCCCTCTCCAAACTTTTGCACCACTAGTCCTTATGCAGTTGTGAGAGTGAGAGTGACAAATTATCTCTAGCGCCCTCTATTTATACTACTCTATCTCACTTTACTTGGCCAAGTTCTCCTTCTATAGGCTAATAACTCAATATTAAATATTCTCTTGAGTCCACTTGTCTCCTAGGGTTATTATCCTACGTTTTAGGGATTCTCTTGCTTCCCGAAATATTCTAGTCTTGTCAAATGTTACACGTGGATTTTAATACCTCCCACAACTACCATAATATCAACACTCCCTCCTAGCTAGGGAGGTATTAAAGGTAATGGTCTTGAGCACAAACAAACCATTCAATCGATAGCATCATCATAGCCACACAGGCCATCTCATGATCACGTAGATCAACTCACAAGCAACATCATCACTATCAGTATCATCTGATAGCATCAACTGCATCATCTCTCGAAGCCATACTCCATCTGAGTAATTGGGAATGATGTTGAATAAGTCACTCCACAAAGTGATGCAAGAACTATTCTTCTGATCCAGACATATGTCCTAGAAGAATAGTTGTTCAAATAGATGCTGAAAACCACACCATGGGCTACAAGGACTATTCTTCTAATCCAGACATACATCCTAAAGGAATGATTGTCCTGGACCATTTTCCCTTCAGCCACTATTGTGAACTCGGGGAAAATGTATGTCCTGTACCAATCTCTCCACTCTGGTCACTACTGTGAACTCAAGGAGACAGACCATTCTTCTAATCCGGACATATGTCCTATAAGAAGAATTGTCCATGGTACATCAACAATTTGTCAACCTGGACCATTCTCCACAGGGAGAATGTCTGTCCACCAGTAATCAGTCTTGCATGAACCATTCTCTGCCTGGAGAATGTTTTTCCATCAACACACTGACTATCCATCTAGCTAGAAATCATCTCCAACACTAGTGGTAGTCTCCATGGCAATCAGAACAATGTCATTCAATCAAACACAATTGTGTCTATCCATAGTAGTACACAACTACTACCCAATGGTACACAACCACACTTGGTAGCACACAACTACTAACCAGTGACACACAATCACTACCAGTGGATCACATCCACCACAGTGGCATACAACTATTGTCCAGAGACATACAGTCTCCACAACAATCATATCATATGATATCAACCCGCATAAACAATATCATGATATAGACTGAGTCATCTGGGCCATTCTTCCACTCACATCTATGAGATTTGGAAGAGCATATGTCCTCAGAAAGTAAAACATCAGCCATGAGATATCTTGACTATTCTTCCCAAGCATAGAAGAATAACTATCCCTGATTTCTGAGCCTGGACCATTCACCTAACTTGGCCATTTCTCCTGCACTAATCATAGTGCAACCTAGAGAGAATGAGTCTGCCTTAGGGAATGCCTGTCCTTGATTGTTGAACCTGGACCATTCACCTAACTGGGCCATTCCTCTGGCACTAATCATAGTGCAACCTGGAGAGAATGAGTTTGCCCTAGGGAATGATTGTTCAGACCATTTCTTATGGAAATGATTTTCCTGCACCAACCTCCAAAATGGACCATTCTTCGAAAATGCTCACAACTGGGAACTTCTAAAGAATGACTGCCCAACAAGGCGGACCATTCTACTAGACCACTACTCAGAGTGACTGCCAAGAAGAATGATTTTCCTAGCCCATTCCCCCACACTGGCCACAAGGGGAATCATTTTCTATGGTACATCAACAAACTATAGACCATTTTCATTACCAAAACGATTGTCCGATATGGACCATTTTCTGAACTGGAAAATGCTTGTCTGTCATAAATCTTGGGCCACTTTCCAAACTGGAAGGTGACTGCCCAACCTGGACCATTTTTCGAACTGGAAATGACAGCCCATAAATCAATAACATATCGGTGTTCCCTCCCACCCTGGGAGTAATCTCTTCCTTTTTCAATAAGGAAGCCGTCTACACGAGCCCCAACTTGTCCCTTAAGTATGCAATCTTTTCATTTTGGATAGAGGCTTTACTAAAATATTTGTTATCTGCTCATCTGTGGAGATATACTGGAGAACCACTTCTCCCCTCTAGACTTTATCACGACGAATATAATGCTTGATATCAATGTGCTCCAACCTGTCATGGAACATCGAGTTCTTTGAAAGCTTCACATAGCTCTGATCATCAAAATATATCATGATCGAATTCAACACCTGATCAGATAGTCTAGAAACCAGCTTACAGAGCCACACTGCTTCGTACAAGCATCACAAACTGTAATATACTTTGCTTCTGCAGTGCTGAGTGCGACAAACTTATGTTTCCTACTAGCCCATAACATTGCGGCAAAGCTCAAACTGAAACATATCCAAGTAGCACTTCTTCTGTGATCTGCACTCCCTGCCCAATCTGAATTGATAAATCCATGCAGTTGTATATCAGAACTCAAACGTCCCACGGGGAAAATATCTGGTTGAGTATTCTCCAAATACATTAACGAGCCAATAAATTGTCGATACAAAGACGGGTCTACTGGATCAAAGTCTCTTAACTTCTTCAGATCTGTCATCATGGGAGTTTGCCATGGATTTGCAATCCATCATCCCGGACTTCTAAAGAACCATTTCAATATACTTCCTTTGTCATAGGAAGTTTTCACCACGCTTATGTTGTACATGAGAGGCTCTACACCATGTTTGCTTGAATCCATACAAGGTCTTCTTCCATTTTCATACAAGGGTCTCTTTCTGGTATACCTCAAAACCTTGAGGTTGCTCTGCATATGTTTCTTCTTCAATTACTTTGTTGAGAAGAACAGTATTTACATTCATCTAATGTAAACTCCAACCCATGTATATTGCAGGAGATACAATGGCTCAAGTAGCGGTATATTTGGTTACTTGAACAAGCTGTCATCGTAGTCTTCTCCCTCTTATTGGGAGAACCCTCTAGCCCCGAGTCTCACTTTGTATCTATCAATGCTTAATTTCTCACATACATTTTTCTTCATCACAGCTTCCTTCCATTCCTTCTGCTTGGCTGCTTCTAGTGGGTTCAAACTTGGTTCAATTTGTCGTTTTGACTTTTATTTCTTTCTTGGAATCTTCATGTTCTTCCTCGTGTTTCTCTTCAATGTTGGAGTCCATGGAATCTTCTATAGATTACATGTCCTTCTTTCTTGAAGGCTCCAACCTTCTGCCATAGGAACGTAAACGTAGATGGACAACCAAGGATACTCAAGGCTTCTTTTCGAAGAAGACTTCTTCTAGAGTCAAACTGAACACGTGTTGCTTATCATGGTTGTTACTTAATTTTAAATAAGGAATTATTAAGATCATACCCTATTAAAGTTTTAATTGGAAAAGAAATAGGATTTTCATTTCCCCATTCTTCTTCCTTCATCAAGACAACTAAAACTACATACCATGCAATGACGATACAAGTCACAAATCTTTTCTAAAATTTGGGCTATCTAATGCAAGTATATAGGTTATGGTTTTTTCAATATTTTCAAACTCTTAACTCAAATTGACATAGAAAACTTTAAGTTGCAAAAAAGAGACCATAAATATATTGTGTTTTTGAAGGATATAATGATTAATTTTGTACCAAGAATCACCTTACACATACTTGTTTAAATAAGGAATTGTTATGGTCATACCCTATTAAAGCTTTATCTGGAAAAGAAATATGCTTTTCATTTTCCCATTCTTTGTCATTCATCAAGACAACTAAAACTACATACCATGTGATGAATATATAAATCGCAAATCTTTTCTAAAATTTGGGCTATCTAATGAAGGTGTAGAGGTTATGGTTTTCTCAATATTCTCAAACTCTTAACTCAAATTCACTTAAAAAACTTTAAGTTGTGAAAAATGTATCGTGTTTTTCAAGGATACAATGGTTAAATTTTGTAACAACAATCAACTTACACATACTTGTTTAAATAAGGAATTATTAAGATCATACCATATTAAAGCTTTATTTGGAAAAGAAATAGATTTTTCATTTTCCCATTCTTCTTCCTTGATTAAGATAACTAAAACTACATACCATGCGATGAAGATATAAATCACAATTTGTTTCTAATAGTTAGGCTATCTATTACATGTGTAGAGGTTATAGTTTTCTCAATATTTTCAAACTCTTAACTCAAATTCACTTTAAAAACTTTAAGTTGCGAAAAAGAGACTATAAATGTATTGTGTGTTTTCAAGGATACAATGGTTAAATTTTGTAACAACAATCACCTTACACATACAACAAGGTTGTGTGGCAGCGTAGTCCCTGCCAACGAGGTTAGAAAGCAAATTGTGTAAAATGGGGTAGAATTGTAAATGATGGAAGTGTTCGGTGCAAAATATATATCATGGAAATGTTGTGTGCAACATGTATATCATGGAACATGGGGAAAAAGTAAATGATGTTTGGCATGTAGAGCACCATTTATTTTTTGAAAGTATATAACAAACTACAAATTTGTTGACAGTGGAAGAAAAAAATTGGAAATTTAAATGCATTTGCCATATGGACTAGTGAAAGATAAAAATGTATGAAGACATAAAATTAAAAGGAGAAAAGAAAGCAGTTTTATTTGAAATATGTAAAAAAATAAAAGTTTGTTACAAGCTACTAGAAATTTTGAAATGTATATGATGGAAATGTTGTGTGCAACATGTATATCACAGAACATGGGGCATAATTAAATTATGCTTGTTATGTAGAGCACCATTTATTTTGAAATATATAAAAAACTAAAAGTTTGGTACATATAAAAATTTAAATGCATTTGTGAACATGGGGTATAAGTAAATGATGCTTGGCATGTAGAGCACCATTTATTTTGAAATATATAAAAAAATAAAAGTATGTTACATATACAAATTTAAATGCATTTGTCATACATACTGGTGAAAGATAAAAATGTATGAAGACATAAATTTAAAAGGAGATAAGAAAACATTTTTATTTGAAGTATGTCAAAAAATAAAAGTTTGTTACACACTACTGGAAATTTTGAAATATACAAAAAGAATTAAAGTCTATTACATATAAATCGGAATTTCAATGCGTTTGTCATGTAGACTGGGATTGGGGCTCTCGCGGACCATTAGAGAAATATGTACAAGAAACAGGATGTAGAAAGAAGATAGAGTGCAATACCTGCAAAAACAATAAATGGAAAGGTATAAATGTTTGCCTACACATCTCTATTTAAGAAAGTGGAATAACTAGGTTGATAAACAAAGCAGGATGTGATCAGTAGACTTACAGTGAGGGTACATATGAGCCCTTTGGCTATTTTCTTGTGGCTGTCATTTCATTGATGTCGCCGACGGCTGTGGTTTCAATGATGTCGTCGATGGCTGCTGGAATCCTGGCAACTTCCTGTTGCCTTTCGTCAGCGGCCTGCTTCAATTTCCTTTCGAGCCATTCGTTAATGTAGCTTCTCATTGGGGCGACGTTGATCTCATTCCGGATTTTTATGTTGAAAAGATCGTTTTCTAATTCCCAGAAGTCCATAGAAAGATTACAGAGAGCCTGATGAATTTCCTCATTCTGTACTGAATTTTTGACTAGCCAGTCGTGGACGTGAGCTTGATCAAATTGAAGGATGTTGTAAAACTTCTCCAGAGACAAGGCCTTAAACATAGCAACCTGTTTATCGAACTCTTGCCTGGTTAAGGGCAAGGAGTTTGCGATTAATTCAGGGTCTTAGAAGTCGTTGGTTTTCCCAGCTAAGTCTATATTTGACAGCCTTGTGAATAATTTATCTTTCTTTGATATGGCTTGTTCACATGACTGAACAATGAGATGCAGGTTCTTCACTTTTTCTTTCCAACATGCATTCAATTGACCGATCCGGTTTTTGTATGGAAGATCTTGTTCTTTTCTTTTGTTTATGTCGTATTGTTGACATTGATGCCAAAAGGAAGGACCGTTTTTAAAAAGAAATTTTCTCCATCTTTTAACTCGGTCTGCAAATGTTCGAGCAAACTATGTGCCCTGGCTCCAAGGGAAGTGATGGCTTGTGATATTTTCCACGCCTCGGTATCCAGTTCCATTCTTTTTTTGATATTATTCTCCACATATCCTCTACAGGATGCGAGTAAGGTGGAGGATGCTTTTATGTTGGCTGCAGGGGTGGCAGGCATGGCTATTGCCAAAGGAATGACAAGCAATGGCATAGGAATGAAAGCGTCTTCCAATTCCTTGACCCGGTCCTTCAGTCTGGCATTCTCGGTCTCGATGCCTCCAATGGAATCATGAAGTGCTTCTCCGCTTGCGGTGTGAAGTTGACAGAATTGGGACGGTCGCATGTTGGCAAGGTCAACCTCTGAACAAGATTTTCCTTTCTTATTTTTAACATCTTTTTTCTCAATTATCAATTTTTTGGACTGGCTATCAAAAACAGTTCTTTGGAACACAAAGGATTCATCTTCGTCAAAATTTTCGGTAACGGATATGTGCATTGGATAGCTATGGTGGATGGCGTCTCTGGGCTGATCAAGTAAGTGGAGCATGCTATCCAAATCAGTGTCAAGTTCCATGTTCTCACTCTGAATTTTCGTCTCTTCCCCCTGCCCCACATTTTTTTTTCTCTTCTTCTCTACTGGAAGCTTCTCAGGACTATCAATTTTAGAGTGAGGAGGGTCATTATCTCCTCCTCCATTTGAAGAACTCTGAGTTTCTTTGTTGTGGTGGTGGGTCGTTGGAGCGATGCTCTGGGATGTCATACTTTTTGTAGTGTTATTTGTCGATTGAACACTCTTGTCACCGGGGCCTTTCCCCTGTTACGTGTACAATTTAGTGCAGCTTTGCACTGTGTCTACGTCGTCGGTATCATAGGTAGGAGTGTTGCCACCACTGTCTCTGTTTTCGGGCAGGTGTTTTTAAAAAAAAAAACAATCGTAGAGGCAAAGTGTTTGTAAATGTTGTCGAAAATTATTATAGGGGTCGAACCCTCTTATGATTTCAGCATGTCTCAGGTTGGAGATGCTAGAATGTGCTACGAATTCGTCAATTTTGTTGACGTTTTTCAACTCAAACTCCCCTACTTTCCAAGGAAGAGGAATGCATTGTTTTCCTTTCTTCTTTTGCAACAGATGGAACCAGTAGTTGTATTGTTGTGCTACATCTGCAACAAACATTGTGTCCATAATGTGACATGGAAGGACAGCAGGTTTTTCCATGTAGCCAAAAATTCTTATGACAGTGTAATTATCCAAATGTTCCACTGTCCTCTTCTTGTCCAAAAAATTGGTTGCTTGTTCAAATATGCGGGGAGCATCTTCTCCTAATAACAAAACTTTGAAAACAAACATGAAGCCATTAAAAACCTCATAAAAAGAGTGGGAAGCCTTATGCTTCCACAAGGCCTGGTACCAAAACGTTACTAGGTGGAATTCGTAGTTGAAATTCTTGGACAGAGACAGTTGTGGAAACCGACAGGAATGCGCTATTGCAAAAACTAAATAGGACAACATATAAAATTTATTTTCCCTTTTGAAGCTTGACAATTGGGAACAAATTTCATGGGAAATTAACCTGCCCCAATCAAAAATGGCTTGTTCGTTGACTGTGAAATACAAAATATAAAGAGCCATCCGGGAAACAGTTGATGTGGACTCCTGTCCCGTTATTCTTGTAAACAGCCAGGCAATTTCGCGAAATGGATTTCTAAATGAACTAACCTGCATGCTTGTAATATCTTCAGGAACTAGAAGCAGGTTTTCCAAAAAATGGGGCAAGAGGTCCAACCCGTTATTATGCTTTGCTAGGAATTGTTTGCAATCTTCTCCTTTGAACGTCAATGTTGGCTCCGACAATCTTAGCATCTAGCGGAAGACCTGAGGTGACAAAGAAACAGAAGAGCGGTCCCACAGTGGAATAATTCTTTTGTCTGAAATAAAGTTATCGGCGCACCAAGAGACCAGGTCCTTACAGTCAAAAACCTCAGAGACATAGCCTGCATGAGAAATCCTAGAGGTCCAAATTACTTGGTTCTCTGCGGCAAAGGTTGAGCAATAAGAATATGCCCTAGACCACTGGAATTTCTAGTCCTTGCACCTAAATATGTTCATTGTATCTCCACAAAACAGAGGTCGAGCTGATGCCATAGGTTTATGAGAACATTGGTTTGCTCCATATGATGGTTTAAATGAACAATTAGAGCCGATATTGTAACTCTCTACTAAATATTGGTTAAATGCTTATGAAGGGGAAAGCTCCTCGAGCCTTTTGTTGATTAATGACAATCTGTATGGGTGTTGCATGATGAACTGTTAGCAGTAAAGCTTACTTATTGCATATTTAGAAATGCGAAGGTGCCAAGTACGGCGAAGAGCAATTAAGGATTGGAGGTTTCGTGAACGTGCGAAGGCCACGACGTGTGAACGACATTTCATGATTTTGAAATCAACACTTGGAAGGGATAATATAACCCCCCCACAAATCTTGGTTTAATGCACATCAATAGGAGATCTTCTCGAGCCTTTCGCCCATCAATGACAATCTATACGGTTCCTGCATGATGACCTGTTAGAATTAAATGTCAGTAATTTCATATTTAGAAACAAGATATGTATATATATAAAAAAAACTAATTTTTGTCTTTTATTATAGACAAGTGCGAAGGTGACGGAGACGATGGAGAGCAAGAAAAGAATGGAAAGATCTAAAAATTAGTCAGACGGGATTCAAAAAAGGGTTACGGGGATACTCAGGACAAGAGAGTGTTCCATGGTCAAATTTTATGTAGCGGAATTTTTTACTGCAAAATGTGTAAAATGGAAGAGATCTTGATGAGGCAGTTCAACGGCTGGTTTGTATATTTGCGGAATTCCGGCAAAGTGGCTAAGTATGGAATAGGGAAATTGCTAATTGCATGCCTAGAAATAAGATCTTATATATAATTGACAATTGGTAATTGCAAAGGGGCAAGGGCACAGGAAACAACGACTAGGAACTAAATATTTCTTCAACCCACCAAACTGACGATTTGCCAAAGAAATTTGAAGAAATGGCGAAGTATGGAAAGTGGACAAACAAGCTTCAAAATGGGGTGACAATAGTTCCATAAAAGACGCGAGGACCCGATAGTTAAATTGTATTTCTCAGAAGTTTCCAATGCAAAATGTATACCACGAAAGAGGGCATGATAGGTGGACCGTAATACGGAAGAGGGTATGATCTGAGTCCAGTTGTAAATTTGTATATCGCAGAAGTGACAGTACTGTTCGCAGGCCATGGAACAATAAAAATCCAATCTAGAGCCTGCCTACCGGGAATTCGCGGTTGGAGAAGTGTCTATGTATGGAATGGGGAAGCGGTCAGTCGGTGTCACGATAAAAGAGCACGAGTGCAAGTGTGAACCCACAAGACCGCCCACGCGCGCAGCCATACATTTTCAAAAAAACAAATAAGTGACGAAAAAGATAAAGTTCAGGGAAAAGAGAAATGGATATTTTGCCAAGTATAGACAGAAAACAAGGACCAATATATTCACATCTGTAACAAATATCCCATTTTCATGGCAAGATATATACTTGGAAAGAATTGCGAAGTTGGCGGGAATAGAAAACAGCAACCAAGAATACGATCCGTGAGTTTACTTGGTTCTTGCTTGTATGCTTCATCTGTCAATTTGTATATGGCGGAACTCTGAGGCATTTTATTAGCCATCCAGCCCACAAGTCCGACTATCAATTTGTATAGTGCGGAATTGTGGGTGTTGTTTGCAGGAAATAGAACTATAGAGGAAATGTTTTTCCCTTTAATATAGCTTATGTGGCACAAATGTGGTATGGCTCGTTTTAGCACTTTTCCATTTGTAAACAAAGGAAATCTTGACCTCGCCAGCCCTGGAGCCCGTCTGTCAATTTGTATATCGCGGAGCTCCGAATGTTGACCCAGCCAGTGCGCAAGTCCACCTATCAATTTGTATATCGCGGAACTCTAGGTGCTAGTTGTAGGACACGGAATAATAGAGGGTCAATTTAAAGAAAGGGGAAGCGCTAGTTGGAAATGCGTGAATTTGCCAAGCCGTGCAGCAAGGCATTTTCAGGAAAAAAATGATTTAGTAACCAGGAAGAGAAACTACAGGGAATAAAAGAGTAGGAAAATAGAAAGGCGGAAGGCAGTTTTCGTAAGCGCGAATTGGTTTCAAAGAAGCCCCATTATTGCAAAACCATCATTTTCTACTAATTGTCAGCAAATGCATTGTTGAAGATTAGATTTTATTGAAACTTGTGCATGTAAGTATGTTCTTGATACATTCTTCCATGACTGTAACATATTAACTTAACTATTAAACTTCATTTTCTACTAATTGCCAACAAATGCTTTGTTCAAGATTAGATTTTACTGGAACGTGTGGATGTAACTGTGTTCTTGATACATTCTTCCATGACTGCAACATATTAAGTATTAAACTTCTTACATTATGGGTTGTTAGCATTAAAACTTAATAATTGCATGTTTAGAAACAAGAATAATGATTTTGTTGCAGGATTGTACATTGGTATTGCTATGTTCTATCTGCATTACGAATAGAATTGAACATTGGTTTGAAACTGTGTAAACCATTTTTTGTTTGCATAAAAGGCTGGTGGATTGACACAATACACTGTCATATAATTGTTAGATGTTCCATCTTAGAAAAAATAACCTAAGTAAACACAATATCGAATAAGTATGAGAGCACCGAACCATGCCAATGAGAACAGGCGTTAAATCCAGAAAAGAAGCAACAACGAAGAGTCCAAGGCAATTTTTTTTAATAGCAAATCCATTTAAAAAAATAATAAAAACACTGAGTATTGTACATCTATCCTTAGAAATTGGACCCAGTTCTTCGAGCCATAACATTGAACGTATCTTCCACAAACACAGGCACAGGATCCGCAGTGTGCAAGATCCTCATAGTTTTCTCCTTGATGAATCATCATGTGTTGAAATTGATAGTTTTCAGAAGCTTCTCGTGAGGAAGAAGACGAAAAATGTTGCAAGGCAAATGGAATAGCCCTTAACTGAAACCGCCTCTACATAGTCGAAAAAAATTCAGGAGCATAGGTTGCACGTGCAATTTCAGAAGCCCAAATTAGTTCATTCTAGGTGGAAGGAGATGACTAGTAGAAAAATGCCTTGCAGCAGTGAGAGTTTTGGACCTGATTCCCAAAGATGTTAATTGTATATCCAAAGAACAGGACACTAGTCCCACAAGTGAATAATTTTTTGGCTTGAAATATATCTCTGGGAGCATCAACATACCATTACTTTACAGTGAAACTCTTCCGCCCAGAACAGACTAATTTGGAACTCTGGAATTCCTACTTTCGTGCTGCAAAGTGGCTATTGCGTTTAGCGTCAATTTCTTTTCTGAAACTCCTTTTGGTGTTGTCAGGACTGCCATCACCGAGCCAGGAAGTTATGTCCGTTATGGTTGATTTCAATTTGGGTGCAAGAGTGGGAAGAGTCTCTGCATTGCCATCATCCATTGCCATATCATTGCCCATCAGATCATCTTCTTATGGATTGGAATTCATGACATCAACCTCTGCGCCAGCCATAAATGTAACTGGGTTGGTTCTCTGAGCAGGAAGGGTTGCCTTGGAATTCTTTGGCTTTAAATATATCTCTCGGTGTACCAAGGGACCATCTCCTTTTTTGCTCCTGGGCGGAGGGAGATGAGTAGTAAGAATATGCCCTGGAATAGTGGAACCTCTGGCCATTATGCCCCAATGTGTTTACTGTATCTGGACAGAATTGTTGCCACAACTTAACAAGAATTTATGTTCTCTCGAGATGATGTTTGAAATGAAATTCAGGGAGGGATAATATAACCCTCCGAAAATTATGGTTTAATGCATATCAATGGAATATCTCCTTGAGCCTTTCGTTGATTAATGACAATCTCCAGGGTTCGTGCGGAATGAGTTGTCACCATCACAGCTCACTAATTGCATAATTAGAAAAAAGTGTGAAGGTCGCGGTGACGACGACGAGAGATTAAGAATTAGAAATTTCTTAAAAGCGCCAACCCGTCGACGCACAAAAAACAAATTGCATCGTGTTTGAAATGAATACTTGGAAAGGATAACATACTTGTGCGCAAATCTTAGTTTAATTCGTAGTAATGACAAATATTCTCTGAACTTCCGGACATTAATGACAATCTTAACGGTTCTTGTAGGATGAACTACTAGCATTAAAGCTTAATTATTGCATATCTGGAAACAAGTACTAAGGCAGCAGTGATGGTGAATTGCAACGAAGCATTGTACATTTCATGCACCGGCCAACCCGCGAAACCAATTCCAAGAAATACCTAAGTATGGAAAGCGGTCGGGTGGGTTACAAAAGAAAAAGGGAAGAAGATATACCCAGGAGACATGAAGGGTCAATGGTCATATTGCATCTCAATGACATATATTGGTCATCAATTTGTATGCCATGGAATTTCAGCTGCTATTTCTGCGTAGGGGAACAACGAAAGCGCAATGGAGAGAGGGCAATTTGTATATTGTTGAACCTTGGGTTCTGTATATAAAAGCATGAGACATTGGGGAAAAGGACCAAGTAAACAGAAAGCGAAAGCATATGAGATGAAGGGGGGTTTGTTTGCAAATTTGTAAATTGCGGAAGTCTGGATGCTAGTTGCAGGTGGCGGAACAAAGGAAATGCAATGTTAAACCCACCTATGCAGGAACCCGCATTTCAAAAAGGAAAAGCGAAGAGAAAACAGAAACTAGAAATTTTCGGAAAAACAAGTAATACACACTAAATATGTACTATAAAGTATGAACATGAGATGTTATAGAGCATGTACGGATCTCGCATTCCATACTTAGCCACTTTTTGCATCGCGGGTTCTCGGACTAGCGGGCTCTAAATTGGGCATCCATTGTTCTGTGGCTTGCAAATAGCATTTAGAATTCCGTGATATACAAATTGGCCAACGGACCTGTGGGGTGGCTCGCTCAAAATTTCACTCCTTTTGTTTTGTGTCATACAAACAGTACTCGGAGTTCCATGATATACAAATTGACAGATGGACTCCAGCGCTGGCAGCCTCAAGAGTGCGATTGTTTACAGATGCTAATCCCTATTAACTATTGGACATTATCTAAAGACATTATTTTGAATACTAAATTATTAATATTAAATATTGATATTGTACAATTTAATTAGACAAGGAGGTTTGTACAATATGAAATGGGGAAGCAGTCGGTCGGTCGGGCTGGTGATATAAAAGTAAGTGAAATCTGAATACGTGAATCTGCCAACTTCCTTACCAAGAATTTTTTTGAAAAAAATGAGTAATACATAAAATCTACTTTTACAAAGTACGGACATGAGATTTTATAGTGTTGATATTATGGTATCTGCAGGAGGTATTTACCTCCACGTGTAAACCTAGTGAGAGTAGAATATTCTGGGAAGCAATAAGAAACCCTAATGAGTTGGCTAATAACCCTAGAAGACATGTTGGCTCAAGAAGATAATTTTTATTAGGTTATTAGCCTCCAAGAGAAGAAGTCGGCCAGAAGAAATAATATATATTGAACAAACAGATACCCAGAATGAGAAGTCGGCCCAGGCAGTTAGACAGAATTAGTATAAATACAAGAGGCCAGTCTTCATTCTGGCAGGCATTCTAAGAATTGCAAAGCATCACTTGTGTGCACTGCAGTTGCCCAGTTGGTGCGCAAGTCTGGAGAAGAGTTGTCATTGCAGCTGCTGTAGCTAGCAGTTACGCTTTGGCTTGGACTATCTCTTGGTTATAGTTTGGACTATCTGATCAGCTCTTGTTTGGTGCATTATCCTTGGGGAAAGGTGCACTACCCTCTGTTTGGCTATCTAGCCTAGGGTTTTCTTCCGAAGTGATTCTCTGTCAAGGTTAAGGTGCTCGAAGGGTGGCTTCGGCCTATGGTTGGGTGACAATAGTGATATTGTCAATGGTAAAATGAGCACATCCATTATATTCTAACAGGTTATGGAGCCCACACCTCCTTCATTCAGTCTAACCGTTGGAAGGAAGCATATCCATAAGGATATTAATCTCTTTGAAGAACTGTCGCAAGGGTTTCTAGCAGGAGCAGTCACCAAAGCATTATCGCTAGGGTTACTAGCAAGTGCAATTGCAAAAACCCTAATCCTCTCATTGAGGCACCTTAAGTGAAGGGATTGACCTAATTTCTGGATAAACCAGTGCACCCTAGCCTAACACATCTCTTGGTACTCTCAACAAGCCAAGACGTCAAGTTTGAGTTTTTGGTCAAATCTAGGGTTGACCAAGTCAAAGCAGCCATGACTTACTCTATGAAGTCAGAAAACAAGTTAGA
>JZKD02S0523874.1:149432-160870 GCA_000966675.3 Picea glauca
CACAAGGAAGGAGTATCCTACATTTGAATAACTTTGGACTTGTTGTGCTCAAGAAGAATCTAGGATCAGTGCAAAAGAGAAACCCCAAAAGAAGTACAATGATCAAGCCTTCACAGCAAGATTCAATAATTTCAGGAACAAAAGGAAGTTTGGTTCAAGGAGGAAGCCAAATCAAGAGAAAGATATTTCAGAAATACAATGCCTCAACTGTTAAAAGTATGGTCACTACAAGAATCATTGTCCCGAGCTAAAGAAAAGGAAGGAGAAACATGAAGCATCAGTTGTCGAAGAAAAAGAACCTACAAAGAAGACTAAGCAAGATGAAAGAGACTTCTTCTTCTAAAGGTAACAATACTCTTCTTAGTTCTTGTACATATCTTGTTTGCATAGTCTCTGTACATATCTTGTATATCTATCTCTTAGAAGATAATATGTTCCAAGAAGAATTGTATCTATGGAAGAACAACAAGATAAGGATTGCTATCATTATACAAGTCAGATAATACACATGAAAGGATAAAATATATCAAACAAATCATGTGGAAGCTATTACAAGATAAGCCAAAATCAGAATCAATCTTGAAGAAACCTAGAAGAAGCAAAGACAGAAAGAAGTCAGCAATCAACAGGAAATTGGAGAAAGACTTATGACGCTTTGCAGAAGACAATAAGGATATAGATGGAAACGTGGACTCTCCTAGATGGAGGGAGTCGATTATATATCACCAAAAAGAAGAGCAGGCATTCATACATCCTATGATTAGGAGGGAGCTAATCCTATGATCCATTAAAGATGATGAAGTATATATCCATGGTAGCAGCCATGAAAAGCAGTGCATGTTCAGTTCAACCTTAGAAGAAGTGTTCTTTGAAGAGAAGCCTTAAAGTATCCCTAGTTGTCCATCCACATCCGTGATCCTATGATGAAAGAAAGAAATGGAATCTTTAGGGCGTGGAATCTATAAGAAACTCCATGGACCCAAGAGCTAAAGAAAAACACGAGGAAGAACATGAAGATTCCAAGAAAGAAAGAGAAGCCAGAACAACCAATCATTGTATCAAGAATCACAAGATTACCATCCTGATATGAACTCACTAAAAGCAACCAAGCAAAGGAACTGAAAGTTGTGATGAAGAACAGTGTATATGAATGCAAGCATTGCAAGATCCAGAACTAGAGGTTCTCCCAGATGGAGGAAGAAGACTATGATGACCATTTGTTCCAGTAAACCAGACATACCTCTACATGAGTCATTGTATCATCTGCAATATCCATGGGTTGAAGTTTTACATAAGATAAATGCAAAGACTGTTCTCCTGAGCAATTGAACAAAGAGCGTATGAAGAGAAAACCTCAAGACTTTGAGGCATACCAAAAAGAGACCCTTGTATGCAGATGGAAGAAGATAACTTGGTGGAGAACCTCCAATGCACAACAGAAGCATGGTGAATATTCTCTATAACAGAGATATTGTATCAGAATGATTACTCAAAAGATCAGGATGATGGATTGTCGATCCATGAATAAGATCTCATGATGACAGAAGAAGTGCCACATGGATATGTTCCAATTTGACCCTTGCCTTGATGTTGTGAGCTAGCAGGAACCAAGAGGAATCCAACAATGATATACTTTATTGATCAAGAGCTATATGAAGCCTTCAGAGAAAACTAGTGTTCCAAACCAAAGTACATTTGAAATCAAGCATTACATTATCCGTGATGAAGTCCAGAAAGGAGAAAGTGGTTCTCCAATACATATCTCCACAGATGAACAGATAAGCAAACATTTTGGTAAAGCTTCTATCCAAGATGAAAAGAGTTTGCGTACTCAAGTTGGAGCTCGTGGAGACGACTCCCTTATTGAAAAAGGAACAGATGACTCCCAGGTTGGGAGGGATCACTGATATGTATTGATTTATGGACGGTCATTTTTCAGTTCAAAAAATGGTCCAGGATGAGCAGTTCCCTTTCCAGTTCGGAAAGTGGTTTGAGATTTCTGACGGACAGACATTTTCCAATTCGGAAAATGGTCCAGATCAAACGGTCATTTTCGTATTGAAAATGGTTCGATGGATTGTTGATGTACCATAAACAGTGACTTCCCATTGTGGTTAACATGGGGAGTGGTCTAGGGAAATCTCTGTTCTTGAGGGTTACTCAAGAAGACTAGCATGCCTTGCCGAACAGCGATTTCCCATTGTGGTTAACATGGGGAATGGTCCGTTTTGAAGGTTGGTGCAGGACAGTCATTTCCTTTGGAAATGGTCCAGACAGTCATTCCTTAGGGCAGATTCATTCTCTCCAGGTTGCACTTTGTTTAGTGCCGAGGGAATGGCCCAGGCTAGGGAATGGTTCAGGTTTAGCAATTAGGGACATGCATTCCTTAGGGCAGACTCATTCTCTCCAGGTTACACTTTGTTTAGTGTCGAAGGAATGGCCCAGGATGGGGAATGGTCCAAGCTCAGAAATCAAGACAGTTATTCTTCCTTGCTTAAGAAGAATAATCCAAATAGCTCATCATTGATGTCTTACCTTTTGAGGGCAGATCTCGGAAGATAGCTCATCATTGATGTCTTACCTTTTGAGGGCAGATGCTCTTCCGAGATCTCACAGATGTGAGTGGAAGAATGACCCAGATGATTCAATTTATATCATAACATTGTTTCTGTGCAGGTTGATATCAGATGATTGCTATGAAGACTGCATGTCTCTAGACAGTAGATGTATACTACTGTGGTGGATGTGTTCCATTGTTTGTGACTATACATTACTGATCAAGTACTTGTGTGCTACTTGGTGTGGTAGTGTACCACTGGATTATAGTTATGTACTACTATGGATAGACACAGTTCTGTTCTATTTTTGTTCCAATTGCCTTGAAGAAAATGGTTCAAAACATTTACTCTTCTAGGACATATGTCCAGATTAGAAGAATGGCTCTTGTGTCACTCTGTGGTGTGAGTGACTTATCCAACATCATGTCTAATTACTCAAATGGAGTATGGTTTCAAGAGATGATACAGCTGATAACATTCATGGTGATGATGGTGCTCATGATATAGTCATGAGATAGTATATACAACTATGTTGATGCTACCGGGTGAATGGTATGTTTGTGCTTAAGACCATTACCTATAATACCTCCCTAGCTAGGAGGGAGTGTTGATATTATGGTAATTGTGGGAGGTATTTACCTCCATGTGTAAACCTGACGAGAATAGAATATTCTGGGAAGCAAGAAGACACCCTAATGAGTTGGCTAATAACCCTAGAAGACATGTCAGCTCAAGAGGATAATTTGTATTAGGTTATTAGCCTCTAAGAGAAGAAGTCAGCCAAAAGAAATAATATATATTGAATAGACAGATACCCAGAATGAGAAGTCGGCCCAGGCAGTTAGACAGAATTAGTATAAATATAGGAGGTCAATCTTCATTCTGGCAGGCATTCTCAGAATTGCAGAGTAGCACTTGTGCGCACTGCAGTTGCCCAGTTGGTGCGCAAGTCTGAAAAAGAGTTGTCGTTGCAGCTGCTGCAGCTAGCAGTTACGCTTTGGCTTGGACTATCTCTTGGTTATGGTTTGGACTATCTGATTAGCTCTTTTTTGGTGCACTATCCTTGGGGAAAGGTGTGCTACCCTTTGTTTGTCTATCTAGCCTAGGGTTTGCTTCCGGAGTGATTCTTTGTCAAGGTTAAGGTGCTCGAAGGGTGGCTTTGGCCTATGGTTGGGTGACAATAGTGATATTGTCAATGGTAAAATGAGCACATCCATTATATTCGAACATATACAGCATGTATTGTTCCCGCATTCCATACTTAAGCCAATCTTTGGATCGCGGGTACTCGAGCTGGCGAGCTCAAAACTGGGCCTCTATTGTTTTGTTAGCTACAAATAGCACCCAAGAGTTTCGCGATATACAAATTGAAAGGCAGACTTGCGGGCTGGCTCGCTCAACATTGCATTTCTATTGTTCTGTGTCGTTCAAACAACACTCAGAGTTGCACCATATACAAATTCACAAATGGACTCCAGGGATGGCGGGCTCAACCTTGCGATTGTTTACGGTTGGTGATCCCTATGAACTATGTAACACTACCAAAAAACATTATCTTTTTTTTTTTTGTAAGTGAGTGTTAAATCCTGTATTACTAAGAGAAACTATAATACAAAAAGGGAAAGGGGAGTCCCTTAATATGCCAAAAAGGAAACCAGATCAAGGATCCCAGAGTTGCGCTGACTAAGATAGCAGGGAGGTAAGCTGGGTCACCCTCATGGGAAACCAACCCAGTCCTCCTCCAACCAATTTGTAAACTTAAACGAAAACATATACATAAAGGACATAACTATAGAAAGGGGTAGCTCCTACACCGAAACCGACTTGACCAGGGCCTGAACTTGCGCTAGTCCAGGATGATGGGAGTACTTTCATCTCCATCCTTTCCTGTCTCGTTCTCCTTCCTCTGGACCACCGTGCATGTCTTCCTAATACAATTTGGTGTTCCCTTTTGGTCTGCTAGAGTGATGTCCATGTGGTGGACATAGTGTAGGTAAAGGTGGAATTAACCTGCCATTCGTTCCATTTTTTCCCTCTGGCTCCTCTGCTAGTCTTTTGGTACTGGCCTCCAGGTTGCTGAGGTGACTCAGAATTTATGTGAGCACCTTCTTGTGGTCCCTGATGGCTTCCTGCTAGTCTCTTTCCGGTCTACCTTCATCTTTCCTATCAGCATTTTTGTGCACTAGGCCTCCTCCACTGTTTTGTGGTAGAGGGTTGTTCTGGGTTGTGTGGCCCCTTATCCCGTTTGCTTCCTGAATTAGGTCCTTCCAAGATTTTCCCTTGCGTGTGGTGTTGATTTCTCATTCCCACATGTTTATGATCACTTTTCCCTTTGAGTCGACCTGCGTGAGAAAGGTAACCTTGGCTTCTCTGGCCGCTTGCTCTATCCTTGTGGTCCTCCTAGCACTTGTCGAAGACTCTTTCCCCTGGGGGCCTCTCTTACTATGGGTTTTCTTCATTCGCACAATCTCAGCTTGTTTGTGGTGGTTTTTGCCTTGGGTTCTCCTCCTGCTCCTATTCTCCCCTTCCTGGTATGTGAGATGGCCTCTATAATTGCTTCTCTCCAGTTTGTGGTTGTTCCTGGTGATTCTTCTCTTATGGGATTTCCCCAGCTGTGGGTTCATCCTGGCAATCATGGGTCACTCATAAATGGGTAACTTCTGGTCCTTGTCCTTTGTTTCGGTATGTGTACTTTTGGGGGCCCTACCGTAATTCCTGCACCAATCCTTCGTTCTACATGCTGTACAGAAATCATTACCCCTCCCCGTATTTGTACTTGGGAGTGGTGTACCCATACTTGACCATGGAAGACCTCTTTGTCCTTCATCCTTTGCCATCTGTTGGTTAACTTTTCTGCTTTCCCCTGGATAATCCTTGTACTTCTTTCTATTGACAAGACCGTGGTGTCGTATCTCCTCTTGTTGTGTGATCTGGATTTGCATTATAACTCGTGTGTGATTGGTGGGCTATCAGAGTCTGCTTGGATCCTACGTGCCCTTCATTTATTTCTACGCCTCCATCCTCGATGTGGCCATCCATACTTTGGTTGTCGTCACGGTCTTTTACCGCCAGTTATACTGCCAGTTGGATGCAGTCTATTCGGAACTACCCATTCGAAATGTTGCTCTAGATCGTGTCTAGTTCCGGTCCTTCCTTATCGACCCCCTCGTTAGTGATTCTGTCCACCAATCCATTTTCTAACCTATGTACCCAGCGCAACTCCACTGTGATCCTCATCTGCAATTGCTCCTAAATTTTCTGCAGGGAATGTGCCAAGCGCCAGTGCCTCTGAATTTTTCCCACTCTGGTACCGGTTTGGAGTCTCTTTATTGTATTGATAACCAGCGTGGAATCTCCTTCCACTATGGCGTTTGTTATCCTTTCCCAGTTTAGAATCTCGAGGCCAGTTTCTAGGGCTTCGAATTCCGCGACGTTGTTGGTTGAGTTTCCCAGGCTCCCAATGTACAACCAGATGATATTTCCTTCACTGTCCCTAATTACTCCTCCCAGTCCTGTCCGTCCTGGGTTACCTTTTGATGCCCCATCGAAATTCAACTTGAGGGAGCCTACTGGTGGTGGTTTCCAGTTGTGCTCACCTACTTGGAGTTGTAGTGGACGTCTTACCTAATTGGGGTTGTGTCTGTCTTTCAGGTGGAAGGATTATAGGATTCAGGAGTTCTGGTCTGTGAGTTGCGCTCTTCCTGTCTGGTAGTTACGGCTCTGCACCGTTTCTCTTGTCATGGAGATTATTGTTTCCTTGATCTTCCCCTCTGACCAGCTTTCGTTCCTGAAGATGCATCGGTTCCTTTCCTTCCAGATTACCCATATGATCATTCCCGGGATGAGGTTCCAACAAAGATTCACCTCTTCATTTTCGTTGTAGTTCTCTTTCCAGGTATTGATTGTTGCGGAGATGTTTCCTCGAATCCTATTGGATTGTTGGAAGATACATGTCACCCAGTCCTAGATTTTTGCTTAGTAGGTGCATTCGTCGAGGAGATGGTTCGTTGTTTCTTCCTTGGCCTAACAGAGGTGACATCTGGAAGGACCTATGAATCCCCTTTTCCTTAGGTTTTCCCAAGTTAGAATTCAGTTGTGGAATTTTAACCATTGGAAAATTTTTATTTTTGGCCAATGGGGGTTGTTCCAAAGCTTGTCCCATTGTTGCGTTGGATCTTCCTAGTCCTGATCCACGATATAGTGCCGGACTTCTTTATCGTTGTGTCCCCATCTCAGCTGGTCATTTCCTTCCATGACTGTAATTTTTCTTCTCCCTAAATTCTCCTCCACCTCTTTTATTGTTGTTGCGGTTTGGTCGTTATTCTGTGGAGTAAGATTTTCACAGATTCTCCATTTGTTGCGATCTGTTTCGTGTTTCCAGTAACGGTAGAATTTGGTTTTACCTTACGTGATCATATCCTATTGGAGTTCCTCCCTGTCTGGTTTCTCCATTCTAGATTCCTGTTGCTAGGCGTCCTCCCAGAATCTGGAGGTTCTGCCATTCCTTACTTCCCAAAAGTTGTGTCTGAATACAGGCTTTGTTGCACCAGGCTAGGTTCCAGATGGTTGATCCTTCCCTGGTGCTGCTAAAGCGGATTTTGTCCTGGTCATGTATGTCTGGGGCGTACTTTGCCTTCCACAGTTGTACCCATGGTGTAGTAGTTTCTTTGACCCAGCACCACCAGAGTTTCACCCCGTAGGTGTCATTGGTCACTTGCGGGTCTTGGAGCCCCAGGCCTCCTTTTCTTTTGGATTTACAGACCTTCTCCCAAGCCACCAGGGTCCATTTATTCTTTGTTTCCGCTCCTCGCCACAGGAAGCCCCTTTGGATGGTTCTTATTTTTTGTAGTATTCCCTTGGGGGTTGGGAAGACGGACATCATAAAGGTTGGGATTGCTTGCAATACAGACTTGGTCAAAATGAGTCTTCCAGATAGGTTGAGGGATCTGTACGTTCAATTTTTCACCCTCTCCTATAACATGTTTATTATTCCTTCCCAAGTTGACATTTTGTAAGCTTTGTCTGTTAGGGGGATAACCAAGTACTTAGTTGGGAGAGCTTTGTGTTCAAAGCCCAAAATGTTGGCCAAATTCCTTTGGATTGTGGGGTTGGTATTGAAGAAGAAGATCATAGATTTGGAATGGTTGATCTCTGCCCCCGAGGCTTCCCCAAACTCTTCTAGGATTTGTTTGTAGGCTTTTGCTTCCTTGACTGTGGGCATGCCATGAAGTAAGGTGTCATCTACGAACTGTTGGTGTGTGGAAGTAGGGCAATTTTCGAAAGGTTTGATACCTGTTATTTCACCTGTTGCAGTTGTGCTTTTTATGCTTCGACTGAGACCTTCCATCATCAAAATGAACAGGAAGGGGGACAATGGGTCTCCTTGTCTGATGCCTCTTGTGGGCCAGAATGGTTTGGTAAGGGCTCCATTTACTAGTAGCAAGTAGCTTGTAGTGGATACTAGACTGACTATCCAACTGATCTAATGCTGGGTGAATCCAAAGGCTTCCAGGGTCTTGACCAAATAGTGTCAGTTGATTCTGTCATAAGCTTTTGCTAGGTCCGGTTGTATTATCATTCTCCCTCTCTTCTTAATCTTCAATGTGTGGATAAGCTCATGGGCATGGATGATATTGTCCATTATTTGTCTCCCTTCCAAGAAGCCTACCTGTTCTTGTGACACCAGTGTGGGTAGGAGGGGTTTCAGTCTATTTTCTATAACTTTGGAGATTATCTTATAAACCACATTGCACAGCACTATAGGTCTATAACGATCCATGGTTTTGGCTTCATTTTCATTGGGGATTAGTGTAATCATTGTAGCATTTAGCACTTTTAGAATGGAGGCTGACCTTCTCGAGTCTTCCACAACCCTATAAACATCATGTTTCACTATTTCCTAGCAGGATTTGAAGAACTCCACTGTAAAACCATCGGGACCTGGGGCTTTCCCATTGGGCATTTCCTGGAGTACTTGGTCAATTTTCTCCTCAGCAATGGGTTTGTTTAGGTTGTTATTTTGTTCCTCGGTGACTAGGCAGGTGATATGCTGGATTATCCTTTGTATGGCCTTTGTTCTGTCTTGGTTGGGTTCCTGGGATATCTAGTGGAAGCAGTTCACCAGGGTAGTTTCGATCTCCTTGTGTGACTCTCCCTCAATTCCATCCTGGTCCTTAATCTTCAGGATTTTGTTATGGGCTCTTCTGGCCATGGTTGTTCTATGAAAAAACGTGGTGCTCCGCTCTCCTTCCCTTACCCATTTGATATGGGACTTCTGTCGCCAAAGTGTTTCTTCCTGCTGACAGCGAGCTTCCCATTCCTGGGTCATTTGGATCTCTTCCTGTTTTCGATCCTCTATATAGCCCTCCGAGATGCAGGTTTCCTGGAGTTTTTTCATTTTTGCTTCTATGTTGTTTTTCTCTTGGTTTATGTTCCCAAAAGTGTCCTTGGTCCACTCCCTTAGCTTATATTTGATGTCCTTTAGTTTCTTATAGAGTTTGAACATCCTTGTCCCTTGCTCTGGTTGCTCCTCTCGCCACCACTGTTTGATTATTTCCTTGAAGGTTGGGTGCTCGATCCAGAATTTTTCAAATCTGAAGGGTCTATTCTTTGGTGTAGTTTAGAAGTCGATTTCCAGTTGCACTGGCCAATGATCAGATCCCCCCCATGGAAGGATGTTGCAGTCTACGGTTAGCCCCTACATAATGATAGACAATGAAACTAGGAATCTGTTGAGTCTTGTTGCTACCTAATACTGGTTCATCCGTTTATTATTCTAGGTGAATTGACCATTATTGGTTTTGAGGTCGACCATCTCCGTTATGTCTATGAACTTTGAGAATTCTTCCGCATCCCTGTCCAGTCTTCTTGTTCCTCCTTTTTTCTCCACAAGTGATGTGATGATGTTGAATTCCACTACCAGGATCCATTGGAGGTTATTCGATTGGGTTTTAAGGTCTTCTAGGTCTCATATCATTCCTCTCTTTTCCTCTGACACCTAGGGCCCATACACATTAGTGCATAGAATCACCTCTGTGTTTCCAATGATTTTCATGCGAACCGTTAGGGTGTGCCTCATCACTTCGGCTACTATTAGGCTCAGTACTTGTGGGTTCCACAAGGTGAGAATACCTCCTGCAATTTGGTGGCCTCTAATAGCCACCATCTGGTACTTGCACCATCGTTGTTTGTTGATTGCCTCCATTCTGTCTGCAGTGCATTTTGTCTCTTGTATGAAACAGAGATCTGGTTGTTCCTGCTTTAGTCTATTTCTAAGGATTCTCTGCTTTCTCGGGCTATTTAGGCCTCGTATATTCCAAGTTATAACCTTCATTTAAACATGTTGGGGGGAGTTGGGGAAGAGTTTCTTGATCTTACCCGAGTTTATCAATAGCACTCTAAGCTCCTGTAGGGCTACGTTGTTTTATTTCCTGCCTTTTTTCCTCCTCGTCTTCTTGGGTGAGAGTTGTAGTTGTCATTCTTCGGCTTTGACTCCTAGGTGTCCTATCTTCCCATGTGTGCGCTTTAGTCCTCTAGCTTTGGCTTCCTCCTGTAGGAGAAACAGGTACTGAATGCAGTCAAGTTGCTCTGTTGGTACGTTGTCCACTCCCTGTCTTTTCCATTGTTCCAGTATGTTCGAGAGATCTATCCCTTCCCTTTCCACAAGGTCTCTGAGATCAGGATCTTCTGTGCCTACTTCTCTTGGGGTCATTTCCGCATCTCCCTCTGCTTCTTGCATGGGGGTGTTGTCGTCTCTGGTTTCTCCTTCCATCAGGGTTGTGCTACTCCCCTATTCCTTCTTGTTACTTGTCTGATCGGTAGGCTCATTTGTTCCTTGATCTCTGTCGTCTTGGGCTTTTGTCGCATCCTTTCCATCTTCAGCCCCTTTATTAGTTTTGTCTCGGCCTTCCATTTTACTCCTGGTCTCCAGGTTATTTCCTGTTGGGGTTTTACTCTGCTTTTTGTTTTCTCTGCTTCTAGGGTTCGGTTTTATAAACCCATCCTCATCTTGTTGTGGTTTGGGGTTTTCTGCCTCCTGTTTTTTATTAAGACGGCATTCTCTGATCAGGTGTCCATGTTCATGGCATCTTCTGCATCTGAAGGGGATCTGTTCATAATCTATGTTTTGGATCCATTCCTCATCCCTGAATTCCAAACTTTTGGCTTCTGGGAGTGCTCCCAAAACGTCCATCTCTATGCAAATTCTTGTGTAAGATGTGTATATTCCTTTTAGGGTAGCTTCTGAGGTCTTCACATATTTCCCCATTTTGTTTCCTATTGCTTCAAAAGTAGAGGGAAACAAGTAATCTAATGGTAAGGAGTAAAATCTCAACCAAACCGACACCTTTTTGAACGTCTCTTTTTTTGGGGAGAAATTTTTCTTCCATGGTTGCATGTACAGTCCTGCTAAGGCATGGAAGTAAGGACCTCCCTCAAAGACTCTGTCCCTGTCCTCCAAGTTCATGAATACTATTATGAAGAATCCTTTTGAGCCCAGGTGGAGCTCCACTTCTCTGCTTGACTTCCAGTGATATTTAATCCAGTTGCACAATGTTCTTTCTGTGGGCCACAAACCCATGAACTTGCATATTAGTGCATGCGTCTTCATCCAGTCCCTGTAGAGTTGCGTCTGTGGATCCTCCAGTATCACCTTGGGTATCATTGTTGTTTTGGGTTTACACGGGTTGCACCTGTCTATCCCGTTGGTCTGTGTTGTGTCTTGCACCTCATTTTGAGTTTCTCTAGCTTCTTCTTCCATGCACTCGCTTTTGCCCTGGTTTCTTTCTTGTCCTTTTCCTGGGTTTGATCCCAAGGTGCCTATCATTGGTTCCTCAAAATCTACGCCTCTTGGCCCTTTCCCCCTGTCCACCACTACATGTT
>JZKD02S0523874.1:170830-225669 GCA_000966675.3 Picea glauca
AAGGTGAGTTTGTTGTGTATCTGAAGCTCCCGTAGCATGTAGACATTGCTTGCCTTTTTCTGTAGATATGTTTCATACGACAACTCTGCCAACTTAGGAAACACATTTTGTAACATAGGCTACCTAACCGTACAATGCACGGTTGTGTTGCCAATGGTTCGGATGACAACATTGATGAAATGTCCATACATATATGGACATGTTTCACCACTTCCCAAACAATCAATCGTATACGCACTTAGACAAGCATAGGCAGAAGCAGAAGAGTTGCATTTTGCAAAAACAGGTTCAAAGGGGGTCGAGTACACATTGGCGGCAACTAAAACACCGTCAACCTGGGAACAAAGAATAGGAATTAATACATTGAACAATATAATGCACAATTGCACCCCCCCCCCCCTCCCCTTAAAACAAAAAATAAAAAATTAAACAGGCCACAGAAATTTGTTGAAGGTTATTTCTATAAGCAAAGTGGGGATGATTTTGTGGATATATACGCACAACAGTTATAGATCTAGCTAGTTTCTTCAGATCCTCTACTATATCTACTCGCAACTCTGTTACAAACATTGTCTGGGTTGTCCGAAAGATCCTTTCTCTAACATCCCTTTTCTTTGTTATATTTTTGAACAACATAAGTGGAATATGCCCTTTATACAATTGTTTCTCCATTGACAAAAACAAATTTGAATACGTATCGAACAATTGTAGTTGCAACATGGAACAGTGCAATATTTGTGTAACTTACCTGAGATACATGCACATGCGAAAGTAAAGGACAAAACTGAATATGAAAAGTGGTACCATTGCCTTGTCATTGTCCAACTCTCCATCCTTTATATGGAGAATGTGTTGCAAGCCAAGTTTTCTCGCCAGTGTGATAGTTGCGCCAATCGTTTCGATTGGGTAAATATCAGTGCTCTGTGCAAGCTGGCTGATAGTCGAGTCTGGGATGAAACGATATTTCTGAACAAACAATGTAAGTTTTTTCCACAATGCTTGTTTCATTGAGCGAAACAATTCGATCACAATCACCATGGTCATATACTGTTTTGGGCAATATATTAAAATTTGTAATGGATATCCCATTACCCGGCAATATCTTTTTTGCATGTTTCTGGACAAGTTGTGGAGGAACAATCAGTGTCACTGTCATCATGGCCTCCTTGTATGTCATGTCAACGTGCATAATGGATCTACTTTTGTTTGCCTTGTCCAAGTAGGTGATATAGACGACCATTATGTCCCCGACTAACACTTATCCAGTTCGGTGGTTGTTCAAGCCCTCTATTGATAATACTTTGGATGTTACAACTCTAGACGTGGTGACAATTTTTGAACAGGAAAACTAAAGTGAATGGTAGTGTGCATTTTTTTTTTGTATTCTTCTTTCACTGGAATAAATCTACAAGTACACGCATAGCTTTGATGAACTATGGAGCCAGAGTTTTGCAACCACACCTCTTAGTCTGCAGAACATGCAACGCGTTCGGCGTCTCGCTTGTACTTGTTGATACTTCTTGTGAGTTGCAAACCATGTATTAGCAGAAGACATCAACATATCCACCATGCCATAAATGAATATATAGCCGAGGATATTTGTTTAGTAAACATAGTAAGAGCAGAGCGTATGCATCTTTACCTTTGGCCTTGTCGGTCTGCTAATGTTTGGGATGACTGACTACTCATGCCCATGTCACTAGTCCAACTATTTCTGATGCAAGCATGTGTAGATGAACATCAAGACTAAACAAACATATGCATTGTATATTGTCCATTAGAAGGACTAAATAACCGTAAAATTGTATGCATCTGATTTTTTTAACTGGAGAAATGTTTAACAGTAAACAGGGCATGAGGGCGGGGCACCATGGCCAATATGTATATCGTGGACCCCTAGAAGCCAGGGGAGTAGTCTTGAACCTGCCAGCCTGACACCCGCAATCGACAAAGTGGGTAACTATGGAATAAGGTAGAAGCGGGACCACGGATGTGAAACCGTTAGTCCGCCATCCAACGCACCAAGGCATTTTCAGAAAGCACACTAAGCAGATGAATTAGAAAACAAAAGGGATAATAGAAAATGGAAAAAGTAGAAACAGGGAGGGCATAAAGACCCCACCCGTAAAATTATATGCCCCCACCCGGTTTGTATATTTAATTTACCAGCACAGTTGGTATACCTTTTAGAAGATTGTACCACAGAACCCTCTACTGTTGCACATAATAATTCATCTTCTTGTCCAAACAACCTGTTTTTTCCAAGGCAGCAACACTGAATATGCAATGGACATGAAGGCAAGTTAGTATGAAGACAAACATCTAAAAGAAAGAGAAACAGGTCTATTTACCTGCCAAAGAGTCCATCATCCTCTCCACCCATTATGTTTGTTTAAATGCAACAATGCAGGGAAAACACAATGGACATGAAGTAGCTTAGTATGCAGGAAGGCATGTATTGAAGATAACTTATAATGAAGACAGACATGTAAAAGAAAGAGAAACAGGGTTATTTACCCGCGAAAGAGCCCATTGTCATCTCCAGCTATTTTGTTTGTTTAAATGTAGCAATGCAGCGAAAACACAATGGACATGAAGCAGGTTAGTATGCAGGAAGGCATGTAATGAAGATAAGTTACCATGTAGGAAGGCACGCAACATGTACATACAATAAACTAGGTGAACACATATACAGACCATAAATGAAATACAAAACAACGCAATATGAAATAACAGTACAAGTATGCACCTTTCTATATCCTCTTCAACCGATGCAGTCAAGACTCCCTCGTTTTCTCCAGCTATTTTGTTTGCTTGAATGTGGGAACACACAAAATACAATGAACATGAATGGAAGCTTGTATGCACCACAAAACAAGCAATATGTACATACAGTAAAATAGACTCAACGAACAGTTTAGAAGATAGGCAGAAACATGAACCTTTGCGCTTCTCCATCCAAGCTGTAAACGTGTAATTTTTTTTCCCTGCCCAAAATATATTACAAGCCACAAAATATCACGCAATTGCATGGTCGTAGCTAAACGATTTATGGTTTTCCGTGGAAAATTATCCAGATATGCTTCCACCGATGGAAATACATGTTCTTTATCCTCTACACAGACTGGTGTGCCCACAATACAAGTTTTTGGTTTTTCGTGACAAACTACCCAGACATGCTTCCAGACATCCAAATATAATATTGCAGAATCTTTGTTGTACATATCATATCTCAAACACAACACAAATTGTATCATGTGCACACCAGTTTGTGTAGAGGAGAAAGAACATGTAATGTCATATGGGCACATCTGACCCTACATGGTTTATAAATGTAGCCTGCATATGTTTTATTCTAACAAAAAAACAACGGATATTGCAATTTCACATGTAATCCTCGAACAATTTTGCATGCAACTATTTTCTTTCATGCCAGCACTGAAGCACCAACAAAATCTCACAGAAGAACAAATATCGACCTCGGCAGACAGGGAAAATAACACAACTGCATGTCGAATCGTGGGTGCAGGGGCTGAACACTGTAAAGCGCCCCAAAAAACAATAATAATCCAAAAAAAAAGAAAAAAAAAAAGCTCCAACCACTGGCGTTGGACCCCAACCCTGTAAGGCCGAATCAAACAAAAGAAAACAACAAGCACCAAACCAGCGAGAAAGAATGAACAAGCCGAACTACACCCCCAGGACCCCAAAGCGTAAACCTGATCCAAACAAACAGAACCAACAACCCATGAACCAACGAACCAGCAAGAATCACTGAGCCAGTAAACAACATATGTATCTCCAACGATTACGAAATTGCAGCCCAAGCACAGAAGGAACGATAAACATACGAGGACCATGCCACTACAAATAAGCAAACATTCTTACTTGCAAACTGCAAACACTGAACAACAAACAAGGAATAGAAAATTAAACTATGGCATCGAAACTTACTCCAAAACGATGAAATGCAGAAGTGCAGGTCAAATCGTGAACGAAACAACAACAAGCAGCAACCGGCAAACCCACAAAGAAGAAGCACTCACCGAACCAGTAAACAATGTATGTAGCTTCAACGATGATGAAATTGCATTGCAAAGGTAGAAGAAGGATGAAACATACAATGGCTATTCAACTGGCGGTGGACAACAAGACTGTGCAAATTCACTGTAATTGTATGGAAAATTTCGAGGAAAAATGTACTCCAAGAAGCGTATTTAGATAAACATTTAAGGTTGTCAGGTTGTCTAAGGACCTCGCGGTATGCAAACATTTAAGCTGTCGGGCCTGTTGGAGGATGTCACGTAATGTAAACATTTAAGCTGTCGGGCCTATTGAGGCATCTCGAAAAAAGTGTCAATACATTTCAATAAAAATACATCCGGCAATGACGTTATAAACTTTGGAATTCTCAATCACTATAAAGCTTGGATATCAAAACAATTCAATATGCTTAGTACATATCAAAACTTAGGGATATATTCAGCTAGCAGAAAATGCTAATACAAACATTCGAGCTAATGCTAGCATTAATCCACCTTCAAGCAATATATAGGAAAAATATATGATTCAAAAAGACTGTATACGAGAAAAACTTTGGATATGTTGCCATATAAAACATTGGGAATAGTGAAACCAGCAATAAGATCTCCAATCTCTTATCCAATCAGATCAGTACATATATGGTACTTTTTATTATATAAAAATATATGCTTTTAACTCCCTAGCTCCAACAATAGGTATTATGCAAATATTTCTGGTCAAAGGACAAACTAATATGTAGTCAACGAATTATTGATCGCTATAGTCCCTCTATGCCTACGGCAAGGACTAATAATGAATTATTAAGATCATACCATATTAAAGCTTTATTTGGAAAAGAAATAGGATTTGCATTTCCCATTCTTCTTCCTCCATCAAAATAACTTTCCTTTTAGATGGGTAGTTTGAGTTTCTTTTCTAAAATTAAGTAGCCTTTCCCTTTTAGATGGGTAATTTGAATATGGTAACCATAAGGCTTGGTTGGGAACGATTTTGAATTCTTTGGCCCAAAATTTGGATAATTTTCCAATCTTTACTAAATTTTTTGAGAACTGCCTCATATAATAGGAGCTTTCAACTCTTGTTAATGGGACCCAAGCATTCGAAACTAGCGAGCGAAACTCCTGTTCTTGCAACCATGAATCATTGAATTTTAAAGGGAAGGATTTTGCTTTATCCGGTTTAACAGTTTTCAAGAATATTGGCATGTAGTCCGAGAAACCACCCTTAGAGACCCCCGATGAAATGCCCCAAGAATTTAGCACCAAATTTTCAGAGATGAGAAAATGATAGAGTATTTTAGCGATTAGGCCCTTTCCTTTTCGCTCGTTTTGCCTAGTTTGAGAAATCTTTTGTGGAGGCACATCCACAAGTAAATTCTTGGTTATCCAATTTGAAAAAAAAACCCTCTTGATAATCCTTTCTTGCACGATCCCCCCAAATTTCTTGAGAGGAGACTATGAAGTTTAGGTCTCCCCCAAATACAATATTGCCTCCTTGCAGGACTCCTGAAGAAGCTAGCCCTTCTCAGAAGGGGATATGATCAACATATGGCCAGTATAAGTTAACCACTTTAAATGAAAACTTAGGAACATGATCCCTCAATTCCACAACCAACCCCAAAGCAATTGGTGTCGAGAAAGTGCAATTAAGGCTAGTCCTCCACGCTGTAAGGAGACCCCCAAAGAGGCCTTTTGAATTCAATGAGAAGAAAGACCAATCCCTCAGCCAAGATTTGAAAAACCCCTCTGCTTTGTCCCCAACACACATAGTTTCCTGGAGGATAATTACATCTAGCTTTTGCAAAAGCACTAGCAGTTTGTGTTAAAATATTGTAACTTCGAAGAATATTATAATTATATTTGAGTTATTATTTTATAGATCAAATCCCCTTTTGCAGATTGATCAAGTCGGGTCTTGTATAAGATCAAATACCCTTTTGTGGATTGGTCAAACTGTATTTGTATAGTGGTATTTGTAAAGTCGGCCCCTAGTAATTATAAAGTGGTCCTGGCCACTTCTAGGAGAATTCGGCTCAACCAAGTGAAGAGACACAACCCTAGCGCCATCTCACACTTGTATTTATATGTGAGGTTGGTGTCTCATTTACACACACTCACTCAGTCATCTAGTGCGCATATCTTGAAGGTAGTTGTAGTTGCAGGAGGAAGGAGAAGAGAGGTGCATGCTCAGTCTTGGTCTTTCTTTGGTGTTTTGGTCTTAGTCTTGGCATTGTATTGATAATCTATGTTTAAGGAAGTTTTTGTTGGGTTTTTTCCCCCATGAGGGTTTCCCAGGATAAAATGTCGCATACCTTTTGATTGTGTTTCTTTGAATGATCCTCTTGATATTATTGTTTTGAAAATACATTGAATGCTCCTGTAATTTGGAAATAACCTAATAACAACAGTAAAAACTTAACATGGTATCAAATCTTGACTGAATAGAGCATCTTTCATTGGGTATCTAGATGTCACTATTGTCGTACAAGAAAATTAGGGATTTTTATTCAAGAGGAATTTTTGACCAAAAACCATCTTGGGAAGTGCACCCTGCCCCAGTGCATCTTTTGGCAGCTTGAGCGAACTTTTTCAGTGGCTGGATTCTCTGGGAAGTCAAACCCTAGTTTTGACTGGTACCGAAAACCTAGAAAACTAGGAAACCAAAACAAGTACTAGAAGTACTAGTCCATAATTGCACAGGTCAAGTTTCAAAGGGTAAAACTTGGAATTTTCTGAAACAGTCTGCTCCAGCAAACTCACCTCAGCCCAGTGCATCACCTGATAAGTTCAGTTTCATTTTCTGAGCACTTTCATTTTCTGGTCATTTTCTTAGCTCGAGGTCAAGATGTCTGCAAGCACCAATCTTGTTGACAAGTTAGAAGGTGTGGAAAATTTCCGTGCCCAGAAGTACAGAATTGGATTCATTCTTGAAGAGAATGACCTTGCAAAAATCATAAAAAAAAATGTACCAAAGCACGAAAAAAATGTAGCCAAAGAGAAGTACAAGAAGGAAATGATTAAGGCTAAAAGGATACTTGCAAACTCTATTAAATACCACTTGATCCCTCAAGTGTCTTCTAAGAATACTCCAAAATATATGTTTGATTCCCTAACCATAATGTATGAAGGAAGGAACATCAACCGAAAGATGAACTTGAGAACCCAACTCAAGAATACAAAGATGCAAAAAGGAGAAATAGTTCAAGACTATTTCTCTAGGGTTTCTCAATTCAAGGAACAATTAGAGGCAATTGGAGACAACTTAGATGAATATGAACTCATGATGACAACTCTTAATGGTCTCACAAGACCTTGGGACGCCTTCATCCAAACTATTTGTGCAAGAAAAGAGAAACTCCAATTTCACAGTTTATGGGAAGAATGTGTTCAAGAAGAAGCAAGAGTAGCCAGCCGAGAAGTCGTCCTATTAAGAGATGAATATCAATCCGTAGATGCTCATGCTAAAGGTGGAAGGGGAAAGTAGCATTTTCAAAAGGAGACTCACTTTCATAAAGAGTCTCACTCTCCGAAGAGATTACAGAAATATCGTAAAGGTCAAATAAGGCAAAAAGATTTCTCCTCCTACCAATGTTATCATTGTGATAAGATGGGACATATTGCTAAGAATTGTCCTGCAAGAAGGGAAGAATACAAGAAGAGAAATAACAAAAGATATCATTCCCATGCAGCTGAAGATGATGAGCCACCCAACAAGTTAGCTAAAGAAGAGATTGCAGAATGTGTTTTGTTTGCCGCTCTCTCAGGATTTGTGACACCTGGAGAGGATACTTGGCTCATAGATAGTGGTGCCTCTAAGCACATGACAAGTCAGAAGTGTTGATGAATGCAGCTATGTGAGACATTCTCCAGCTCACAAACCTGTAAGGTGTGGATCATTGCAATTATGTGAAGTCTTTCTCTCATCTTACAAACCTGAGAGAAAGCCCCTAAGAAGGGTATGTGGTTCCTGCCTGAGACAGAGCTAGGAATGTAAAGATGACCTCCTCCATTCAGAGTTGAGAAGAACTCTAGATGATTATCCAGTGGGAAAGGCGATCTGTTGAGTTATGACATGTTTGTGGATGAGCACAAGGTGAACGTGTGAAATCCCAAAGTGTTGGGTGCATCGTCATGAGAATAGAAATGAAGATGATGTATTATCCTCCTCTGAGTAGCAGAGTCGACGAGAAGAATCCAGATGATTCTCCTGTGTGTGGTAGTGGGAAAGAATATATGTAGAGCGGACGTGCATGTGGACGAGCACAAGTGAATGTGTGAAGATCTGGTTCTTCTGTGTAATGCAGTGAATTAGAGCTATGACATCCTTATGGATGTACCCCTAGTGGATGAGCACTAGTGGATGTATCAGATTCTTTGCTATATACTGTTCAAGAGTCAGACCTACATGTAACCCTAATTGTTATGAAAAGGGTAGAGGTCAGCCCTACCTTAATGTGTCTAATAATAAATGCAAAAGATAGTTAATACTGTTAATATTAATTATAATAATAATAATAAATATAAAGTGACTAAGAGAGGTCGGCCCTGTTGAGCCAATAGACATATTTGTTGATTGGAAAAGTCTAATATAGGTAAGGGATGATTCCCCATTGTGGAATCATATCTTCCTTGTGTGTTTGGAAATTATAGCAAATACATCTACTTGGGAAAAGGTGTGCACCTCTCTTGGGCCCTAGTCTTCTAGGCCTTAAGCACCCTCTTGTGTGCTAGGTCATTCTTGGTGGTGAAAGCTATTTCTCTTGAAGAATATAGCAAAGGGTTTAGCTGAGTTTTATTCCCTTGTTGAGAAGGGTTTCCCATGATATTTCTTGTGTTCTTGTGCATGGTGTTTCTTCTTGTGATCTTGGTTGCTGCAACATTCTTGTTTATGGTTAAGACATGATAAAATGAAATGAACTACGTGATTAACCTAGCTTATTGAAAAATCAACATGGTATCAGAGCATAGGTCTTGAAGATCCCATTGCACAAGCATTTTCTAGCTCCTCCTCTCACTCATTTTCATAAACCGTACGACCCTCCTAGGGTTTCTAGAATATCTGTATGGCCTCATTTTCTGAGAGCTTTCACCACTCAAAACTTGGACGCTTGGGTTGAAAAGGACATAGAATGGTACGGCCTCCTTCAGCATACCTCCAGCAAGTCTCAGATCTGTTACAGGTATGAACTAACTGAGAGGGGAGGGTGAATCAGTTAGTGTAGATTATTAACAATTTCCCTAGTTTTAGCTTTGAATCTTTAGTGGCAGTGAGTCTTTACTGTGAAATTTAGAGTTATGAACATAAAGTAGATAACATAAAGAATAGAAATCACACACAGCATTCACTCACAAGTATGAGACACAGACTTTTCAAGAGGAAACCCAATCAGGGAAAAAACCTCATCTTCTTAGGATGTTAAGCAGGCACCAACTGCGTTACATCTCATCTTTTATGAGCACCAACTCATAGAGGCTACAACCTCTGATTACCAGCACCAACTGGCTGAGAGCCCCAACTCCCACAGAATCCCAGCACCCACTGGGTGGAAGCACCGACTTCCTTTTTTACTTCAGCACCAACTGAGTGAAGGCACCAACCTTCAGATTCTACAAGCACCCACTTGCAGAGAGAGAGACATAATTCTCCCTAGCACCACCCTACCACCCTTATTTGCCAAAATAAATATTGCTTAAATCAACTTGTTCATTCTGATATAGCTTGCTTACCCTTTCTGCTGATCTACTCTACATTCTTCACTGTCTCTGATCTGCTGCTCTGCCTCACTGTCCTCTACAGCCCATTCTCAGCTTCTTCTCCTGTCACGTAGATACTCCTCCTCCTTTTCTCACCTTCAAAGCTCTCTCTCTCTCTCTCACTTCAACAACTCCTACCATCTCTGTTTCAGCGCATTATATTGTTTTTTCACATGCAGAGGTTTTCCTTGCTTTTCTCAACTCCAACTGCAGTTTCCTTTTTTTTCTTGATTTTCTGAACTGGCTCTTTGCATGCCTCCTCTACGCATGCCACATCATGCAACGCTGTGTTCTTTYTGTCTTAAYAGSCAGTCTAATTTTAGACTGAAAGTCCTTCCACCGTCCAGAGTGATTAGAGAAACCCAACTGGCAAAAACTTCCAGACTTGTCAAAGCAGATGAAGGACCCCCGCAAAACCCTRGATTTAGCAATGTTAAGCTCCGTTGATTGTGCATTATAGCCATTTGATGCYGGCCACACCAATCRYGTTGTGAAWGGCATYATTYGKGCKTTTCTTCAAARAAAAYGATTGGTAACCCAAGGGCGTTGTGAATGGCATCATTCGTGCTTTTCTTAATGTTGCTGCTAGWCATGGYCRTGGCTAAGGCRTGYGTTTTTATCAGCGAAGATCCCCATGGGYGAAGGYTGAACTGGAATGCCAATTGGGTCGCMTCTCTCYTYGCCATTGCCTCTGTTTCTGTTTCAATGGGGGCGCGTGAATCAACTGGAGCTCTCCTTCAAACGTTTCAAATGGGTTTATTCCCTCTTTTTACTTGAAACATTTCAAATGGGTTTATTCCCTCCTTTTGCCTGAATAACCTAACGCGATGGACACTTGGATAACCTAACGTAATGGGGGCTCCTCTTGTAGAGCAATTTGCTTAGTGGAACCCAATCTCAACGTCCCCACTTGGATATTGCTCTGACATCATCTAGCTTCTTCTACCGAGTGGAACCCAATCTCAACATCCCCACTTGGATATTGCTCTATCATCATCTAGCTTCTTCTGCCAGTTCTCTTGTGCGTGCTCCATAACCAATCGATTGCCATCAATGACAACCTTGACAGTCTGCATCATCTCTACTATAGCCATATTTCCAACAAGATCTAATTTCCGGGCATTTCAAAATTTTGACCCTAAGGGTCTCTAAGGTTTCGCCAAAATTCTGCGGAAAATTCTGAATTGTATTTCTGAAAATTTCTTGAAGAAGCTCCACAGCTTACCAAGGCTATCATATTTATTAAAGGCTTATTGTTGGTAGTCATAAGCCCAAAAAAGCCTAAAAGTGCTAGCCTAGCCTAGCCGTTAGGTTTTCTAGACTAGTTGACAAGGGTTTGTGAACATGAGCAAATTCATGATGGGAAGCAAGATCAGTACCAAACTCCAAAGAAATGAAGACATCAACAACTCAGCACTCTCAGGTATGGTTCCTATAAATGACAATACTTGGCTAATTAACAGTGGTGCCTCCAAGCACATGACCGGTATTAGAAATCATCTAACACACATCGTTGAGAAAGAGACACAACTACATGTTGTCCTTGGAGATGATTCTAGATATAATGTGAGATGAGTTGGAACTTCTACTTTCCAACTAGATTCATATATGAAGCTTAAACTAGAAGAAGTTCTATATGTACCCAGAATGAAGAGAAACCTTGTCTTTATTTCGGCCCTTGAAGACAAAGGTTACAAAATTACTTTCTCAAAAGGAAGAGTTCTTGCATGGCACAAACACTCTCATATTAGCTCTTCCAAAGTAATTGGTGTCAGAGAAAACAGCTTGTACAGGTTGACCATCAAACCAGTTCAAGCCTTATTACATGACACTATCATCTTGAGTGAGTTATGGCATAGATGACTTGCTCACATTCATTATAGATCTCTTCCATCTCTAGGGAAAATGGTAACAGGTCTACCAGAGATCCAGATCTAGATCTAGCATAAAGGTGCTTGCAAAGGTTGTGCCCTTGGAAAAAATGTTAAAGGATCCTTTCCTAGCAGTGACAATAGATCCAAGGAAATCTTGGACTTAATACATTCAGATATATGTGGGCCAATGACTGTTGCATCCTTAAATGGGTACTTGTACCATGTACTCTTCATAGATGATCACTCCAGGAAAACTTGGATTTACTTTCTGAAGAACAAGGATGGAGTCCTTGCCAAGTTTCAAGAATTCAAAGCTCAGGTTGAAAACATGATTGAAAGAAAAATCAAAGTATTGAGATCAGAGAATGGAGGAGAATACACTTGAAAAGAATTGAACAGTTTTTGTATTGAAGCAGGGATCAAGAGGGAGTTCACAGTTCCTTACAACCCTCAACAAAATCGGGTTGTTAAAAGAAAAAAACAAAACTATCATTGAGGCAACTAAAGCAACGATGCATGATCAGAGTCTACCTATGACTCTATGGGCAGAAGAATGTATGACAATAGTATATTTTCAAAATCATAGTCCTCATCAAATTCTGAAGAACATTACTCCAGAAGAAGCTTTCACCAAAGTGAAGCCTGAGATTGGACACTTAAGAATATTTGGATGTCCAATGTACCTTCATGTACCTAAATAAAAGAGATCCAAACTAGAACCTTCAAGAAGAATGGGTACATTTGTAGGATACAGCGAATCCTCAAAAGCATAATGAATCTACATCCCAGGTCAGAGACAAATTGAAGTAAGTAGAGATGTTACCTTTGAAGAAGAAATAGCCTTCTAGAAATACAGAGAGGCTCAAATGGAAATTGATAGTGAAATAATACCTTCTCTCCCTTCAGCAGTTCACAAGGAGAAAGATATCATTACAGATGAGCCAACAGCTCCAGTTGCTCCAGCAAATTCTGATGCCCCAAGCAACATACCTAGAAATGTCACAGTCAGACATAAGATACCTACTTGGGCTCGTCAAACTTTAGAAGAAGCAGAAGGACATAAATCTCCACAAGGAGCAACCAGAGAAAGCAAGAGACCAAAAATATTCTCAAGCTACCTTTCATCCATGACCCACATTATTGATTCAGAGCCATCATGTCATGGAGAAGTTGCATGTGAACAAGTTTGGCAAGATGCCATGACTGAAGAATATCAATCTATATTAAAAAACGATGTATAGGATGTTGTTTGAAGACCATAGGGAAAGCCTGTAGTGACTTCCAAATGGATTTACAAAATCAAACATGTTGTCGATGGAAGCATTGAAAAATACAAAGCAAGATTTGTGGCTAGACGGTTTTCACAAATAGAGGTACTTGACTATGACGAGACGTTTGCATCGGTAGCCAGATATACCTCCATCCGATCTATCATTGCACTAGCTGCTTCCATGGGATGGAAGCTACATCAGATGGATGTAAAGACAGATTTTCTCAATAATGAAACTGAAGAAGAAGTTTATATTGAGCATCCAGAAGGTTTCATTATGCACAACGAAAAATCTCATGTATGCAGGTTGAAGAAATCCCTATATGGCTTAAAACAAGCACCACATGCTTGGTATGAGAAAATGGATGGATTTCTGATGAGTCTAGGGTTCAACAAAAGTACAGTTGACCCAAACTTGTATTATCACATTGATGGCAATGAGTGCCTGATCTTAGTCCTATATGTGGATGACCTTTTCCTCACTAGTTCAGAAAGACTCATTGCAGAATGCAAACAAGCCTTGACTGCCAAATTTGAAATGAAGGATTTGGGCCTAATGCATTATTTCTTGGGACTAGAAGTATGGTAGAGAAAAGATGAGATTTCCTAAGTCAAGGAAAATATACTATGGAGATACTAAAGAAGTTCAAAATGACATATTGCAAATCCATGCCTACTCCAATGGTAATGGATTTAAAGAAAATAAGTGACACTGATTCAGGAGACGTTGATCTCCACATTTATATCGACAGCTTATTGGATCTTTGATGTATCTGGTTAACACCAGACCAGACATTTGCTATGTTGTAAATGTGCTTAGCCAGTTTATGAGCCAACCAAAATAGACACACTGGATAGCTACAAAACACGTATTGAGACACTTACAAGGCACAATTGGTTATGGCCTAAGATATGCAGCCAATGTGGACTCAAGCTTGGAAGGATATGTCGATGCAGATTGGGCAGGAAGCGCAATGGACAGAAAGAGCACTTCAGGTTGTTGCTTCACCTTAGGATTAGCCATGGTTTCCCAATGTAGCAAAAAACAAAGCTCTGTGGCTTTAAGTACAGTAGAGGCAAAGTACATTGCACTGAGTGTGGCAGTTCGTGAAGCTGTATGGCTTCGTAAAATTTTGACAGACTTGTTCGATCATGAGATGGATCCGACGACTATTCATTGTGACAACCAGAGCTGTGTAAAGCTCTCCAAGAACCCAATGTTTCATGACAAATTGAAACACATTGAAATCAAGTATCACTATATCAGAGACATGGTGCAGAGGAAGATAAGGATACAATGGTTAAATTTTGTAACAACAATCAACTTACACATACTTGTTTAAATAAGGAATTATATAGATCATACCCTATTAAAGCTTTATTTGGAAAAGAAATAGGTTTTTCATTTTCCCATTCTTCTTCCTTGATTAAGATAACTAAAACTACATACCATGCGATGAAGATATAAATCACAATTCGTTTCTAATAGTTAGGCTATCTATTACACGTGTAGAGGTTATAGTTTTCTCAATATTTTCAAACTCTTAACTAAAATCCACTTTAAAAACTTTAAGTTGCGAAAAAGAGACTATAAATGTATTGTGTGTTTTCAAGGATATAATGGTTAAATTTTGTAACAACGATCACCTTACTCATACAATAATGAATTATTAAGATCATACCATATTAAAGCTTTATTTGGAAAAGAAATAGGCTTCGCATTTCCCATTCTTCTTCCTTCATCAAGATAACTAAAACTACATACCATGCAAAAAGATATAAATCACTAATCTTTTTTAAAAATTGGGTTATGTAATGTATGTGTAGAGGTTGTGATTTTCTCAATATTTACTCTTTTCTACTTTTAATTTCAATTTAATGGCTTCCACCACCAATTTATTAATAGATTTTGTTTTTTTAGCAAATTTAAAACCAATTTATGTATAATTTCTTTCCTAAAATTAAGTAGCCTTTTCCTTTTAGATGGGTAATTGTTATTTAACCACTTCCACCACCAATTTATTAATAGGTTTTGCTATTTTTGCAAATTTAAACCAATTGATGTATAGTTTCTTTCCTAAAATTAAGTAGCCTTTCCCTTTTAGATGGGTAATTTGAATATGGTAACCAATTGATGTATAGTTTCTTTCGTAAAATTAAGTAGCCTTTTCCTTTTAAATGGGTAATTTGAGTTTCTTTCCTAAAATTAAATAGCCTTTCCCTTTTAGATGGGTAATTTGAATATGGTAACCAATTGATGTATAGTTTCTTTCCTAAAATTTAGCCTTTTCCTTTTAGATGGGTAATTTGAATATGGTTTGAATTCATGTGGATCACATACAACAATATATTTAGAATGGATAGTTCCACCAATTAAATTAACCTTTGAGAATAAGTTTTAATATACAATATAGAAATGTATAATAAAATTTGAAAATGTTAAAAGATCAATTATATTAATAAATAATAATTAATATGTACAATTTGAGTGGGTCTAATGGTTAAGAATATGTGTTTTCTCTTCGGTAGTCACAATTTTAAATTCAAAGGGGGTACACTATGTACATCTACCTAGACTTTAGAAGTCAAATCAGTGGGCTAAGTTATCCCACAAACAAAAGGTCCCATACACCAATTTAATGTATTGCTTAATCATAACCTTAAAATTAAATTATTATTATTATTATTATTATTATTATTATTTAAATAATAAATTAATAGTAATTAAAAAGGGAGAAGGTATTTATTTATTTATTTCAAAGAGAGAAGATATTAAATTTTTTTCCAAAACTTATGGGAAGCAAATTTAAAGGGAGAACGTATGTATTTTTTCCCAAAACTTATTATTATTATTTTATTTTATAATAAATAATAAGTTAATAGTAATTCAAAAAGGGAGAAGGCATTTGTTTTTTTAAAAAGAGAGAAGATATTAAATTTTTTCCCAAAACTTATTGGAAGCAAATTTAATATTGAAAAGAAAAAATGTTTTCATGGAGTTGGGGTCAAATAGAGGTAAGAATATCCTGACTTGACCTACTCGAGCCGCTACAACATAAGAGAATACCTGTGAGGAAGAAGAAAGTTACCATAAATATTTGTCGACAAAGAACAGAGCATGGGATTTACACGCGAATAGTGCAGCGTTGAGCAGACCCTAAGTTGTCCATCGTTAGAGCAATAGGATTTACACACAAAAATTTGTGCCCTAACAACGAATTTGTGCCCTTATCTGCGAGTAACAAAGAGGTATTTTTAATTATTCTTAAGTTTTTTATACCCTCACAAAGATAAAGCCCTATATTACAAATTCGGTGTTCCATTAGAACGGAGGCATTTTTTTAAAATAAATGTGATAAGCATTTCAAATTTCAGTCTGGATAATACTTAGAAGTTTTCAAAGTTTTTAAAATAAACTTTATCGGTTCGTCTTCTGAAAATGGAATTTCCTCTCAAAAAATTTAATTGTCACATTTTTTTGTAGTTGGAAGGTAAAAGTTCAAATGCAATTAATGAATAGAAACCTATGGGTTGTAGGAAAGGGGACTGAACCAGAACTCACACAGTCAAATAAACTAGTTTGCTGGTAGAGTAGAGTTGACAAAGCCAAATCAATTTTTGAAACAAGTTGTTTGGGTCAAAAGCATTTAAGACTAAGTGTTTTTTGGAAACTTCAACTAGTCAGGATCAAAATCATTGATATAGTAAATATGTCAAGTCACATAAATGCATCAAGGGCATTAGAACAACAGTTAGCAGAAGTAGGTATGAAGGTTGAAGAAGATGATGCAAAATCTATTTTATTAAATAGTTTGCCTTCAAAATACAACAGTGTAGTATTTACTTTAAGTCCACCTTCACAATCATTAAATGATATGGTATCATTTTTAATAGCTGAAGAAAAATGAGTGAAACTTCAACTATTTAGGTTCAAATGACTAATACAGAAAATATGTCATGTCTCATAAATGAGTTATCTCGAGATCAGGGATCTGTTGGAACTATTGTGCCATGAGGAAAGAGATTCAACTGCTGAGCAACCAAGTAAAAATTCTAGCATTCTCGTCTTCTTGCACATGCGTATTCTGGAAAATCAATTCCAAAAACCTTATCTTCTACTGCCATGATAGTTTTCCTTGAATCATGTGAAGGACGGGCCATGACTACAACTTATGGGTGCCTTCATCAGCTTCCATCTTAAACCTTACCTTTTCATATTGAATTCTTTGGTTCTCAATTTGACCCCAAGATTGGCAATCTTGTGAGACTACTTTATTACTCCTAGGATTGTGACTAATTTGGTTACCTTTTAAGATTGAATTCTTTGGTTCTCAATTTGACCCAAAGATTGGCAATCTTGTGAGACTACTTTATTACTCCCAGGATTGTGACTAATTTGGTTCTCTTTCAGCGTATTCAGTAATCCATTGATGATGTATGTTATGTCCTTTAGTAGTTGATTGTAAATCTTTCAATCTACCTTTGGCCATACTCACAATAAGTGTGAACTCTTATTCAATTTCCAATATTCTAATTCCCTCTCTATTGCAAATCAATAGGACTTGAATTAGTCTTTGTTTCATTATTAGAGGTGTATCCTAGGCCTTTATAATTATAGTCTTCCTTTCATAATGTAGGATGACTCCACTTGCTTCTCGTTCTCCCTAAAAAAAATTTGTCTTCATAAACTTCGATAGAAAGGTAGTAGAGCTTGGCAAGTGCTTTCTATCAGTTTCCTTGAAATCTTTGATAGGAATTATATTAGATAATAGGAATACCACTGGATATGTAAATGATATTTCTAAGATAATGGAGCAAATCATAAAATTGCAGTGTTTACAAGGGAGCTAACTATGTAAATGATACGTCGTAGCTCAGAATTGAAGATAAATGTATAGAGGTCAATCCTAAATAGTTATTGGTTACATGGTATGTCCATATGAAGGCTTTGAAGAATCAAGGCAATATAAGGGTTAAACCAAATAATGTATGTGCCCAAAAAAATTGAATGGGTAGAGTAGTCTATTGCATACAAGCTTTTGCCTTAGATCCTTGAATGTTGGTTATAGACATAGGTGTACCTTTTTCTAACCCAACTTTCAGCTAATAAAATTTATAGTATAGAATATATATAGAATTCAACTTATATATAGATTAGAGCTATATATGTAATCTATTATTTTAAACTTAGAAATGTGTACATTTTTTTCCGAGAAAGAAAAAAAACTTTATATTTCATTATAAAAATATACATATCCAAAAGAATAGGACTTCTCAGTTCCAATCTTTTCATCCTTTACCCAGAGATAGTATCAAAACATAGTTATGTTCAAAAAACAGTTCCTACATTTCCTCTTTCTTACATTTTCATCTTCCAATCAAAACCTTTTGATACAAAAAGATTAGACTCCAAAGCTATCTAGCTGAAAATTAAAGATCAAAGGACATGTCATGGACCAACTGATTGTTCAAAAATTACTGGTAGAAAAAATCCCCAACTTTAAGTTCCAAAGCCTCCTTCGATAGTTGATTTGCCTTTTGGTTCAATTCCCTGTATACGTGAGCACAAGAGTACCATTCCAACTCACCCAACAGCTCCCAAATTCTCCTCATTAATGGTTGTAACCTTGCTACCTGAATTTAAACTTTACCCCTGACCCAATCCACCACCACTTGCGAGTCGCCAAAAATCTGTAACTTTCTCAAACTTAAAAAAGTGGCAAGGAACAATAATTCCCAGATTGTCGTTAATTTCGCCTTCATATTTGATCTCGTGCTCGGAGTGTATCAAATTTTTAAATGGTGCTCTGTTGTTATATACAAAACCGCCCCAACTTCACAGAAAGGGGGATGGCCTTGGTTAGCACCATCGAAAAAACCCAAGGGGGTTTCTTCCATTAGCTCTGACATCATGGCAATATGTTGTCTTTTCTTTTCTGGATCTTTCTTAAAATTAATCACCATCTAAGAGATCAGGTCTACCACCACCTCCACTGGAATATACTTGCTTTGAAAAATGATAAGGTTGAATCTCACTCACCAGATAAAGTACAAAACAAAATATGGAAGAGAAACACATTCTTGAATCGCCTATTCTTTGCTCCAGACGTCTAACCATTCCTCTGGGCTCTCATCGAAAGAAACTTGTGGGATTTTCAGCTTCAACGTGACTTTCTTCCAGACCTTACTAGCAAAGGAATACTGAAAGAAAAGATAGATGGTTGATTCACATTGTAGGCAGCATAAGGAGCAATGGTTCGGACCGTTCCAACCTCTTTTGCACAAAACATCCCATGTTAGGATTTTCTGCTCCATTGCTAACCAAAACAGAACTTTCATATTTTCTGGCACTTTCCAATTCCAAAAAGCTCTCCACCACCATTTAATAGCTTCTTCAATTGACACTCCGCCAAAGCCTAATAGTTCATCTCGACTGTGTAAGACCCAGATTTTTTTGTTTTTTGCCCAACAAATAGTGTCTGAGTCATCCTCTTCTAAGCATATAAAACATAATTTTAGAGAGGTCATAAATTATGACCATTCAGCTGCCAAGTCCTTTTCTAGATTCGGGTCTGTCGTTGTTTTCCATATAGTTCTACCCATGACATCCATTCCTTGATTTGTTGCATCCTTCAGGGTGAAATCACTCTGAGCATGGAGTCTTCTAACCAATCCTTCCGATAGTTTGAAGTTATTTGTTGAACCTTCCCATGGGTCTTCCCCAATTTGAACACTTCTTCCATTTTCTATGTGTCGTTTAGACTAGGCTCCAATCAATGGAAAAACATCTACCATTTCTTTCCATCCAGTTGAATTTACTGACACTGACTTCCTTGGACTCCTAAACCATTCTTCAATGGATTTCCCTGCCAAATACTTGGATATGAGAACTCTTCCCCACAACATCTTGTTTGACATGAGCCTCCATAGGCTTTTGGCTGCCAAAGATTTATTTACCAAAACAATGTTGAGTTATGGTGTACCTTGGGAAGTGGTCCAAGTTTGATTTCGACATCCAAGTTTGAGGACTCGAATGGAATAAGGATTTTAATTTGCTCCTTTGCCTCTACTAGTGCTTCCATCTCATTAACTCTGATGTATGATTTCCTGCTATTTAACTCCATCCCGGTTGTTGAATAGAAAAGGTCCAAGATTACTTTTAAGGATTGAATTTCTCTAATAGTACATGCACCTTAGAGCATTAAATCATCTACAAAAAGAAAGTGAGAAATAAAATTTGGCACTGTGATCTTTAGCCCTGAGTGTAAGTCTTTGTTCTAAGCCTCTTGAATGAGTCGGCTCGGACCTTAAGCCCCTATAAGAAAGAAAAATGGATACAAAGGGCATCCTTGACAGGGCCCTCCCAAGGAATGAAAAAAATTTAAAGGGGCACCATTAATAATCATAGCGAAAGATGTTGATTCAATACACCCCATAATCCAATTCACTGTGATCAAATTCATGCCCATTTTAATCAGAGCGAGACTTAGGAAGGTCCAATTGACCTTGTCATAGGCTTTAGAGAGGAGGGGATTTTTTGAACTTTTATAGAATGCAAAGCTTCTTGAGCTAGTGACACAACGTCATGGATTTGACGTTTGAACAAGAAACTGAATTGTTCCTTTGAGATGGTATCGTTTAGAATAGGTTTGATTCTATTCACGATAATCTTGGAAATTTACTTGTAGACGAGGTTATAGCAAGAGATTGGGCAGAAATCGTCGAAAGTAGATGGCTTAGAGTTCTTTGGTATAAGGGCCAAGAAGCTTTTGTTGACAGGGCCATAGATCCTTCCAGAATCTTGCGATTCCAGTATCACTTTCAATAAATCCTCTTTGAGGAAATCATAAAAACCCAAATAGAATGCCACAGACATATTGTCTGGACCAAGACTTTTAGCTTTTTGGAAAGTAGATAGACTGTCAAAGATTTTTTAATCAGAAACCTTCTCTAGCAAAACCTTGTTCATATTCTCTCTGGTTTTATTAGGAAAAAGGTCAACCACTTGAAGTATTTCTTCAATGGGATAGCCCGACTTTTCTTTAAAAATGGAGCTAAAAAAATAAACTCCTGCATCTACCATTTCCTCATGTGAGGACACCGAAACTCCGTTAATATCTTTGATATCACTGATTGTATTTCAAGCCTTCCTGTGCTGAGCATATCTATGGAAGAATTTTGTATTATTGTCCCCCTCTTTCAACTACACGGCCCTACTTTTGAGTCTCCATCTCTTTTCTTCCAATGGTAAAAGATTTTGTTTCCTTTTTAAACGTACTCCCAACTTCATCTCTTCATCATGGCTAAGGGAACCCATTGGTTTTTCCATCAAGATAAAATTTAGGGCCTTCTCAGTATCCTTGAGGCTTGGTTGGGAACGATTTTGAAATTCTTCGGCCCAAAATTTGGATAATTTTCCAATCTTTACTAAAAATTTTGAGAACTGCCTCATATAAGAGGAGCTTTCAACTCTTGTTAATGGGACCCAAGCATTTGAAACTAGCGAGCGAAACTCCTCTTCTTGCAACCACGAATCATTGAATTTTAAAGGGAAGGATTTTGCTTTATCTGGTTTAACAATTTTCAAGAAGATTGGCATGTAGTTCGAGAAATCACCTTTAGAGACCCCCGATGAAATGCCCCAAGAATTTAGCGCCAAATTTTTAGAGATGAGAAAACAATAGAGTATTTTAGCAATTAGGTCCTTTCCTTTCCACCCATTTCGCTAGGTTTGAGAAATATTCTGTGGAGGCACATCCACAAGTGCATTCTTGGTTATCCAATTTGAAAAAAAAACTTCTTGATAATCCTTTCTTGCACAATCCCCCCAAATTTCCTGAGAGGAGACTATGAAGTTTAGGTCTCCCCCCAATACAATATTGCCTCCTTGCATGACTCTTGAAGAAGCTAGCCCTTCTCGGAAGGGGATATGATCAACATATGGCTCGTATAAGTTAACCACTTTAAATGAAAACTTAAGAACATGATCCCTCAATTCCACAACCAACCCCAAAGCAATTGGTGTCGAGAAAGTGCAATTAAGGCTGGTCCTTCATGCTGTAAGGAGACCCCCGGGGCTATATAACAATCTATTGAAATGGAAAGGGTAACACGGGCTTTCGAATAGGCTTTGTCTCTGTAGGTTATGGTTCTTAAACAGGGACTGCTACTTGCACATTTCTTGGTGTTGGTTCTAGGTAAACATCTGGTTTTTTTACTGGCATTGTATCTGGATATGTTATTATATCTTCTACTCGATCTTAAGCTTCTCGTTCCCAAAAACACGAGGATTTATTTATTAGCCCAGCGGAGACAGTTCACTTACTGTTCGGGGGACGCCCATTGGAAACCAAAGAAATAAACACGCGCTACACCAGAGAGGCCTTTCGAATTCAATGAGAAGAAATACCAATCCCTCAACCAAGATTTGAAAAACCCCTCTGCTTTATCCCCAACACACATAGTTTCCTGGAGGATAATTACATCTGGATTTTGCAAAAGCACTAGCCATTTGTGTTAAAATATTGTAACTTCGAAGAATATTATAATTATATTTGAGTTATTATTTTATAGATCAAATCCCCTTTTGCAGATTGATCAAGTCGGGTCTTGTATAGGATCAAATACCCTTTTGTGGATTGGTCAAATTATATTTGTATAGTGGTATTTGTAAATTCGACCCCTAGTAATTATAAAGTGGTCCTAACCACTTCTAGGAGAAGTCGGCTCAACCAAGTGAAGAGACAAAACCCTAGTGCCATCTCACACTTGTATTTATATGTGAGGTTGGTGTCTCATTTACACACACTCGCTTGCTCATCTAGTGCACATATCTTGAAGGCAGTTGCAGTTGAAGGAGGAAGGAGAAGAGAGGTGAATGCTCAGTCTTGGTCTGTCTTTGGTGTTTTGGTCTTAGTCTTGGTTTCTACTGATGGTCTTTAAGGGGATTTCTTCGCTCCATCTGGTGAAATAGTCAGTAGCTGTTAAGATGTACTTGTGTAGTTGGGAAGAGTTGGGATTGATTTCCCCAATCATGTCCAGACCCCATTGTTGAAATGGTTGTTCAATAATTACGTGTTGCAGGGGGAATGCAACTTTATATTCTCTCCCAACTGACTTATGACACTCTTGACACTTCCTTGCATATGTGTGAGAATATTTGAACAAAGTGGGCCAATAATATCCATCTATAAGGATTTTGTGAGCAGTGGTGTCTCCACCAAAGTTTCCACCAGATGGTCCATCATGAAGTTCAAATAATACCTTTTCAACATCCCTTTTATCAAGACATTTCAGAAAAACACCATCATAATTTTTCCTACATAACATTCCTAGGATGAGCTGATACCGAGTTGATTTGAGTCTGAGTGCTCTTTTCTTCTTGGGATGCAAATAATCAGGGGTTGACTCATGTGTTAAATAATATTTCATTTCATAATACCACTGGTCAAAGTTAAAATGCATGTAGCAAACTTCTTTTTCAAAAATTTCTTGATCTTGATACAATGCATCTTCTTGTACCTCATTTCTCATTGATTCAACAACCAGTTTACATAATCATTGACCTTTGAAAATCTTGGAAGGCTTAATATCCAAGTCATATTCTTGTAAATTTGTTATCCAATTAGGTATTTTTTCTCCCAGGTCCTTTTGTACCAAGAGATTCCTGACAACAGGATAACAGACAATCACCTTTGTCTTTGATTTGATCAAGGACGTCTTGAAATGTTTTACGGCTTTGAATACAACACAAGATTTCTTGTCCACTTTTGGGTAGTTTAATTCTGCTCCTTGAAAACCATAACTCATAAAGGCCAAAGGGAATTCATCACCTTCGTGGTTCTTCCATGTCAGAACAACTGCAAATGCAATGTTCGATGCGAAGGTATAGAGAATAAACTCCTGACTGAAATCTGGGATTAGAAGTGTATGAGCTTGCACTATTTATGTTTTAATTTTATCAAAATATTCCTTTTGTTTAGATCCCCATTTGAATTATGCATTTTTCTTTTTCATGTCTTGCAGGGGTTTTACTATTTCTGCGAAGCTAGGGACAAATCTTCTAACAAAATTTATTCTCCCCAAGAAGGATTGCATGGATTTTTTGTTGTTGGGGGGAGGAATCTTGGCAATAGTCTCAGTCCTTTCAGGTTCAATTTTCATACCATGCTTGGAGACTATGAACCCTAACAATTTTCCCTCATCAACTGCAAAAACAAATTTTTTAGGATTGACAGAAACACCATATCTTTTGCATCTATTGAATACTTTCCTCAAATGGGTTATGTGGTCTTTTCTATCCCTAGAAAAGATAGTAACATCATCAAGATACACTACAACGCATTCTCCAAGTAAACCTTTGAAGGTGATGTCCATTGCTCTTTAGAAAGTTGTTCCCTCATTGATTAGACCGAATGACATCTTCCTATATGCATATATTCCCCATTTAGTCCTGAAAGCAATCTTCAATTCATATTCATGGGCAACTAGTACTTGATTATAGCGAGAAAAACCATCTAAAAGGGAGAGAATTTCAAAGCCAAACACACATTGCAAAATTTTCTCCATAAGAGGCACAAGGTAATTATCTTTCTCCGAAGCTCTGTTCAAGTTTTTGAAGTCGATACAAAGCCTGATATCTCCATTCTTTTTTCTCATTGGTACCAAATTGGAGATCAATTGAGTGTGCCTGACTGGGAATATGATCTTGGCAACTAACAACTTATTTAGTTATGCTTTAACTTAAGGCTCGATATTGGGGTGCATCTTCCTCGTCTTTTGTTGAAACGGTTTTGTTTGAGGATTCATGGGAATGATGTGTCGTATGATCCTAGTGTCGTACATCCCAAGTTCTTCATAGGTCTAGGCAAAGACGTCTTTGTATTCCTTGAAAAATTTGATGTAGGATTGTTTTTATTCAGGAGAGTAGTTCTTCCCCAAATTAATGTTTTGAGGCGTGGTAATTGTTCCCAAGTTTATTACTTCAAATTGCATTGATGAACTGTTAGTCTTGCAGTTGGTAACTTTCTTGAATTTATCCTGGAGATCATATTGTTTACCGAACCATGTGGATTTCTTTGTTGAAATTGATCAGAAGCATCTGAATTCACCATCAGATCATGATGCCCTTCATCTATGATGGAGTCTTTGAAAGTATCTTTTGTTGATGTTTTGGTAGTTGCGGGGCATATTAACCTCCATGGATAAACCTTTGACTAGAATAGAATATTCTGGAAGCAAGAGAAAACCTAAACAAATGTGTGAAAACCTTGGAAGAAAAGTTGGCTCCACGGAATAAGTAATATTGAAGAGTTATATGCAGAAAAGAACATGTCGACCCTGCTTGAAGAGACACCTTCTCACCTGGCTAGATTAGTATAAATAGAAGGCACTTTAGCTCATTTGGAAAACACACACACTCACTCAGTTGGTCCGTGTTGACGCCCAGAAGCGCAACGTAATACCCCTGCCTACAAATGGGTTGCAATGCCTTATTATTTATATACATATACTTAAAAATATACTAGATAGGTGGGACCCCCTTGTTTGAATCATGGTGAAAAATAAACGCTTCTTTGAATTGTGCTCATGACAAGTTTACAAATCATTTTACTGTTTGAGAAAAACACAGGAATTTGAACCATCTTTTCACATGCAATCAATGATTATAAGGGTTGGAAATTTAAAAGTCAAAAGAAAGTGACAAGCACTTTGGTTATAATTGCTATATATCTGCTTTGGAATATGGTTAAAATTCGGAATTTCAACTCACACCCACATTGGTTATAACATATTACCTTCATGGTATATTGTGTTCATGATGTTGGTTATATTTGGTGGACAATAGTTATGTTTATGCAATTGTTCGAGGTCAGTTCAACCCTTGCAAATAGGAACTTGTTACAAATAAATATGACATATCATATCATGGTGTTGATGTAAACTATGGTATAGGAGGGTTTTCGTTTCAATTTTGCAAAATGGAAGTGACATGTTGGATTTGAATTAAATTTGATTAATGCAAATAATGAAGTTTGGATGTGCTCCACCCTAGCTATGGTTGATGCCAATTAATGAGAGGGTCGAGAAGCAATGTGCATTTATTGTACGTCATTTTTACCTCACCTCGGTCTCACCACCCTCACTTTGTCACATATTCTGGTTTCTCTGGTTAGTTTGCCTCCATTTTGCTCGACCGTTGGGAAAATAGTGGTGGTCTTTGGTTATTTTCGGCGCTTTCCTCGTAGGTATGGTGACTCTCGCCTTCCATTCATCATTCTAACCTCGCTCTGGATAGAATCTCTGTGTTGGCTCTTAGAATTCATATGCAGAGTGTTTGATTTATGAAATATATGGTGGTTGAATGTATACTCTGTCTGTGCAAATGAATTTGGTTGATGTTTCGAATGTTGCAAGTTGGTTTGTTTAATGCTCCTCCATGTTGAAGTTATTCGGTCATGGTTGTGCCCGAGATGGATAATGGTTATTGTTGCTCCTTACTGTTGATATTTTATGGCAAATTTATTTTGTTTCCACCAATGTCTCGTGTATAATATTGGAGGTTTTTTTTGGTAAACAAAAAAAAGGGACAATCGGGTTCTGGGTTCTTTTTGTGGTTATTCTTACCTCATACTCCATTCATGAGAGAGTTGTGGCCCTGTTGAGATGTCATTCCATAGTTTGAATGAATGCAAAGTTGGTTTTTACCTCACGACCACCTTGGAAGCAACTGTGTCAAACCTTGTTGTAAAAATGTTGGAGGTTTTGGTTTCATGTTACAAACCTCGCTTGTCGAGTTGTCTCACCCACCTAGTTGTTTAGACACTGCTCTCCCTTGTTGTGATTGTTGTAAACTTGAACTTAGTTTTTGAATTGGTTATATATTGGCCTGACCGTTGAGAGATTTGTTGCTTGCATTGAACCTTGGCTCATTAGTTGACTACCTGCGGGAGTTTTTGGTCGTTTTGAAGGTTGTATAGTGAATAAAAGAAAAGAACACCAGGGTTTCGAACCCGAAATGTCACATAGCAAATACCGGAAGTAGATTTCATCCTTGTATGTTGAATATTTGTTGGCCTATGTTACACTCCATTGCACGCTTGATATGGTCTATTTTAATTAATGGAATGACTTTGTTGATAGTCCATCATACGAAAAAAACTCTGCAAATAAAAGAAATAAATTGTATAGTGGGAAGAAATTGGTTATAGTTGTTTTGGATCGGTAATGATTGGAGTGACTTGATTTTTAAAGAAAAGGAAAAGGAAGTGACTGGTGTTTGAAAATTGGAAATGGAAGTATTGTTTTTATATGAAAGTTGCATCTGTGTTTGCTTGAGTAGTATCTGTTGGTGGTTCACGTCCATGCTACCACTTTTCATTCATTATCAACCCCTTATCTTCCCAATAAGCTATCATTCCCTGTTCAATAGAAATTAATTATTGATTTGAGTAATACAATGACTATATTGATTTCATATGCTTCTATTGAGAATGATAGAGCCAACCTTTGATTTTATTTAGGTAGGGTTCATGCATGGACAGTCAAGATTTTTCATAACTAATTGTAACATTGCTTCATGATGAGTTTCTTCAGTAGAGGCAGTAATGGCAGAGGAAATAGAGGCAAGGGAAATTGGAAGAGGGGTCATAGAAGACCTCAATTTTCCATACATTTTGATGTTGATCCATAGGAATTGAACCATATTTTCCAAGATGGGTTCTTCGACCTAGTAGGCCAAGGGATCCTCCAACCCCGACCTGAAATACCTCCCTTCCAAGCACATCAAAACTTTTCTGGAATTCCAGTCCCTCTTCATGTATCAATGTGACCAAAACCGCTTGCCAACGATGGTTGGCAAGATATTGTCTAGCAACATGTTGTTAATCACCATGGTTGGCCTACTGCTTCTTTTCCATTACCCCCTCCACCACCAAAGAATCAAATTGCCAAGTTGATCATGTTGTCTCACCCGTGTAATCATCTTATGCCAGTAAGAGATTAAAAATCGATGTCCCTGAGCCTATGCGGGACAAGGGAAAAGGAGTAGCCACTCTCTCCAACTCATCCAAAGAATCTTCCAAATATGTGTCTTCCCGCCTTTATCTTAAGGATGATTGTTCTCATGTTATCAATGCAGTTCAACCTCAAGGTTCCAACCAGCCAAAGGCTCCCACAAAAAATTCAAAAGGGGACAGCAATGGAAATAGGCCAAATGCCTCTCACAGTAAATATGGTTTTTGATGATGGTTAATGTTATTTTTTATGTGGAAGACAATATTTTTACTTTGACAAAGTTTTGGACAACAAGCATATATTGAGGCATTTTTTTTGGGACAACATAAACATGATTCTTTTTGGATATGGTCATGTTATATTTTGATAATATTTAAAATATTTGATCATAATTATGAGAACGGGAGTTACAAGGAGGATATATTTGAAATTAAATGATTGAGTTTTATATTTTATTGTTCGTGATTATTAAAAGAAATAAACAGGAGTCACAAGGGGTCCCACCTATTTAGTTATTATTAATTGGACCTTTATTTATATATACTATTATTACTTGTCTCAACTAATTAGTTAAACTAATTTTACTTAACTAAAGAAAGTAGTTGAACTACCCTAACTTATTGAGAAGGAATAAAAGCTCAATGAGATGAAGAGACAAGGGGGAGATAATAGAAGGAGAACTACAACCATAAGGTTTGCTCTATACTAGTGAGATACTTTTAACTTTCATTCATTCTAGAAAGCTTAATCCTCTTGATGACAACATGGTCTTATTGAAGGCAACAAGATTCAAAAACTGAATCACATATTTCAACAACTTGTTTTAAAGGTGTATGATTTATCTTTGGCAGTCTATGTATTTTTGTTTGTACATGAATTGAATTTCATGACTGATAAAGAATATCTTGCAGAGTCAAGTGACAACATTTTGTGGCAAGTTGATCCAGATCTTTAGATTCAATTTTCTTCTTGTTGTCAGAGTATTTTTGTATGGTTCCCATCGAAGGCTTCTAAATTTGAATTTGGTCCCTACCCTCACAGGGGTTTGTAGAGAGAACTCAGTTTTGTATCTCAGAATGAAATAAATGAAAAATCGGATTATTGTTTCAGTCTCACACATGTGTTTAAATGATATGGTTCATTATTTTTCTTTTATCTCTATGTACACATTTGTATAATTTATGTACACATTTATGTAACTTTGTTTAAGTTCATTTCTTTTACACTGTTATAATTAAAACATAAAACCGGCCTTGATCCTTTGTACTTAATTCTTGTGGATTAAAATGCTTAGGATAAACCCCGAGTAACATTCCCAACTATCTTGTCTTAGCCTGAAAAGATCTGAAAATGCTTGATTAAGGTTTTCCATACCTTTTTCCTCGACATTTATTTGGTGACCATACTAGGGAGATCTTCCATATCTCTCTGGTTGATTGTATTCACGATTATCTTCAAATTGTTATGTTTTTCCTAAGTACTCCTTGACTGATTCCTTTTCCAACACTATTGGAAACGATCTTGATGACCAAACTAGCATTGCTTTGACCTTATACAACACTATTTTAGAAACTGCTAGTACTCGTGTTAAACTTGAACGCTCTTGGGAAATAATTGAAAGAGATATAAGTATCTGTGAACGCTAGGAAGCCAGGCAAAGGAAGCCCAGAAATCAACAGTAACCTCTCTTTTCCTAAATCCTTGGTTTTCCTTTTCATGTCCAAAAATCCTTGCATCTCTCTCTTGAAGAGGATTGTCCCTTGAAACTACTCCTTTTTTTGAAATAGGAAGGAGGAAAATCGTTCTGTCAACCCAAGAAAGTGCTCTAAGGAGAACTTTCTCTGATTATGCTATTTCACCTTCATCACCTATACCTATTACCTTCAACATGACATATGTGGGTAGTGGTAGTGGAACCAAAGGTGCCTCCTCCTCCCAACCTTCTGCTTCATCAGTAATTGGTAGTATATACATACATCAGGTCCTTGTTCAATCCACTACCAATCTGACTAAAGTGATAAAGAAATATGGGATTTTTCAGTTCGAAGAAGATGCTATGACTACCCCATGGCATGTGTCCTCTCCTATAAATCTAGAATTGGCTACTCACCCATTACCGAAGTTTAAGGAACATTTACCTAAATTTTGGGGAAATAATACCGTTACCACAAATGAACACGTAGTAGCATTTTCTAATGCTTGTCATAACATAGGGGCCAATGATAACGACACTTGCATGCATCTATTTTTCAACTCCCTCGAAGGGAAAGCTGCAATAGATTTTTTTGACCTCCCTCCCAAAATTCTTTCCACTTGGGAAGAGTTGGTTTATTGGTTCAAGTCCACTTATGGACGGTCCAAGAGTCCAACTAAGTAGTTAAGGGAAGACAACAACATTGCCTATAAAGATGGTGAAACCATTAAGTATTTTAACCTTCGCTTCACAAAATTATATAATCATATCCCTAAACTAATCCATCCGCAAAATCAAGTCACTTTCATGCATTATTACAATGCGCTACCTTCCCCTTATCGTCATAGACTCGAAGAAAAGGATATTGACAATCTTGTTTCCACTCTTCATACTTGTATAGAATATGAGGAGCAACTCTAAATAATAGGTCTCCCTAAAGGGGACTCAGTCAAGCAAACAAATATGTCTTCCCTCCTGCAAATCGTGCAAGATATGAACAATAGGATGATAACCTACGAATGAAATGGAAGTATTTATTCACCCGCCCCTGGGGAATATTCTTCTTCCTTGGTGCCTTTTAGGAATACTAATGAAAATAATTTTCAGCCAAAGGCCATTATGTCTTGCAGTTGGTGTAACTTTTGTGAAAAAAATCATGAAGAAAGTACCTGCAAAGTGCCATGATATTGTTTCGAAGAACCCTTTGCTTAGTTCTTTCGTCGAGGCATCTAACACTCCATTAGATAATCTTCACGGGGAAGGTGGAGCAGGGAAATTAAAGAAGCCCTCAGTGAACTTTTAGACCTACCCCAAGTTGATCATAAATTTTCCTACCTCACGAATGAGTTGTTGCGCTAATTTTTTCCTCATCCTTTTCCCTCTTTTGGTGTTTTACAAATATCCTTTCGAGGGTCTGTATGAATTCCAAGACCACCCCTAGATTTGGAGGTCTCTCTTGTGATGGAGTTCAAATAAACCTTGTGTACCTTACATAATTGCTCTATGGGAAGGGTTCGAAGCTCCTACTTATGATATGCCTCCTCAAGCCTCTCCAGATCTATATCTGATAATTCTCTTTCATCTAGTATCATGTCCATTTCCCCACAATACTCTCTGAGTTGATCCTCCTCAAGTGGTACTTTGTTGTTGGGTGGGATAATCTGCTCTAGAAATGGTTCTAAAATATCTTTAGCTTTACCTTGGGTATTGTCCTTACCTATACATTGATGTGGGTCTTCCACCACATGGGAATCCGAGAGTTGATTTAAGACTTCAAAGGAGTTGCTCGTTGATAGTTTCTTACTCGGTCCTGAGGTGGGTTTTTATAGTTTTGTTTTTTCCTCCCTGGACTTGATTAAAGCCATCTCTAGGTTTTTCCGGAGTTCCCTCTGCCAAGATTTGAGGGCATTTAAGGGGAAATCCTTTCACAAGTGACCATGTTCATGGAATTTTCAACATATAAAGGGAATGTAATCATAATCAATGGTTTGAACCCATTCTTCATCCATACTCTAAGGTTAAAGACTCTGCTAAAGGCTTGGAAATGTTCATACAAACGCAGATCCAGGCATATGAGGTGTATTTTTTTGGCACGTCACCTTTTTTTATTTGACATAGACACCAAGGGTGTTGCCAATGCCAACAAGAATTTCCCCAAGCTAGAATTCTTGTGGAAGTGAATAGAGTCTGATCCACACAGGGGCATAGGAGAAGTCTTCTTTTCCGGCCTGAAATGATCCATCCAGAAACTTAAGTAGAATCTGAATGAGTTGAAGAAATAGGGTCCATTCTCAAAGATTTTATCCTTATCTTCAAGATTCTAAAAGATGGTCGTGAAAAAACCTTTGGATCCTAACTGAAGGTCATAATGAACCTGGGGCTTCCACCAAGAATTGATCCATTTGATCAGGTCTCGTTTTGAAGGCCATAACCCTAAGAACTTTCCTATTAGAGCATGATCTTTCATAAATCGAGTGTCTTCCCCTACCCTTGCAGGGTTTCCCACATACCATGGTGTTGCAAAAGCTTGAGGAATGCACTTACACGGATCCCAAACTCAAGTCACTTTTGGATGAGAGGATTCGGTCTCGACTTCCATTGCTTTTTCTTTTTGTAGCTCTTCTTGGTAGATATGTTCATGAAGATGAGGTGGCTCAAAGGGCGAGCGAGAGCAGGAAACGCCGGACGGTTCGCTTGCTACCACATTACGGTATGAGGGGGATTTCGCCCGCTCTACTTCATCCATGGAGGTGTAATCAAAAGTTCACGTAGTTGAGCTCTGCAATGTCTAATCCAGTAGTTGCTGCTTGATTCAGAAACCCTTGGTCGTTGTAAGCATTAAACCCTAGCGGAGCTCTTGGTTTTGGTTCTACTTAAGACTTTCCTTCAATATAACATTGTATATTTACACGTTTACTCTATGTGATTATAGCTTTTTATACTTACATGTATTGTACTAATTTGCATATAAAAGTAATAATAAAACTATAAATTAAAATATGAAATAAAAAATAAAAAGAAATAAAATTATAAATAAATAAAATAAAATATTAATCAAAATAATAATTAAAATCAGAAAACTAAATAAAATCAAATAACTCAAGGTGGGTAGGGAATGTGGAGCCTTGCATGAGGCCCACGTGCATCCCCCCAGCGTCCCCACTTAATTAATAAAAAAAGCAATAAAGAAAAAGGATATTGACCCATCCCACAACTCATTTTCTTTTCCAAATTTGGTTTTCCCCTCTTGCTTGAGGGTTTTATTTAGAGGTTCGTGATTGGTTTGAGCATGACCATAGCTTTGTGGCTAGTCGCCTATGGGTGTGACCATGGATGCTAAGTTGGCCCTTCCCTTCTTGGCACCCCTAGTGCAACGACATGACCTGAATTTTTCTTTTCTTCCTCATTTTTCTTCATCCTTTCATCGCTTGCTCAGTCGCCTGGTATGAGGGTTCAACCAAGAGGTGAGCTTCATCAAGGGTTTTGGGCACTATTGCAGCCAATGGTAATGGTGAACATGTGGCTTGCTAAGGGTTCAATTGCAATAAGTATAGGTAAGGGTTGGGTTTGAACCATGAGCTTTGTGGGTTTATACTTTGTCTTGACTCGTGGCTTGATTTGGGAAATGGAGTGTGAAGTGGTAGGGTCTGGTCATATACACATGGACACAATCGGGTCAGGACTTTATTTTTTGTACAAAGAAGAAAGTGTGGCCCGCCCATGGCCACTCCCCTCTAAATGCATAGCCACAACTGTCGTGGTTCGCTCCTTTGGGCTCAACCATGGTTGCCATGGCCTGCGGCGCATCCATGGGCACGACCATGGTGTTGGTCATGCCCGTTAAATCTTATGAGTTCTTGTTGTTTTCTAAAAACAATTATCTCGTGTGGTTTTCAATTTGGTTTGTTGAAAGAAAAAGTATGCCATGAGCATATGCAGTTTACAATTATTATTATTATTATTATTATTTAGGTTTATATATTTACAACTTTTTTATTAAATATAACAAATTATATATATATATATATATATATATCATAACAAGAGAATCAACAAATTGCCCAAAACTTGGACCTTCATGTAAAGAATTTCAATGACGGATTGAAGTACTTAGGGTTTTCTCTCAAGGCCAACTGCTACAGAAAAGGGATTGGCTTTGGCTAATTGCAAAAGGGGAAAAGTGCATCCTCTCTTGGTGCAACCACTAGCTATCCAGTATGGGGAGGCTAGTTATGGTAAAATATGTTTTGGAATTTATCCCGACCTTATGGACCTCCCTAGTTTGGGTGTCAAAAGGTATCTTAGGCAAAACCAACCAATTAGCATAAATAGTCTTGTGTTATGGTCATGAGGATCATAGATCACTTGTTTTGGCCTCCTAGAAACGCCTCGCAGTGCCAAAATCTTAGGGAGGCTAGAGTCTTAAAAATATTCATGTATTCTCAATAGCACTTGCAACAAAGAATGTCTAGGATTCAATTGATGGTTTCGGACTATGGCCTTAGGTCATTAAGGAAAAATATTTCCCATCATATTCTCTCATGGACCTGAAAACCACAACAACAGTCAAAAAATCGATCGATTGTCTAGAAAGCTACAATCAACTCTTTCCCCCTTATCGAAAATTGGCTCTTCTAGAAAGTTGGAAATGGAGCTAGTCTTCTCATTGGTAAGGATCCATGGGTGGGATGCAAGAATAATTACTTACTTCTAGAGCATCTTATTCGCATTTTAAATCAAGGAGGTTTCTTTTATCTTAGTCAAATATTTCAAAGGGACTTTCTCACTCGACATATTAGATGGCTTGGGTGGCAGGAGGTCGAGCTAGATGCAATTCACATGCCCCTTTGGACAACCTATATCATTACTCTTAGTATCTCCCTAGTTCACCCTTCAGACCATGAATAAAAACTAATTTGGTCCTTCAACCCGAAGAGAGGTTATACTCCACATCTTGAATACATAGCTTTGAAGAAACATGTGAGGCGCCTCCCCCTTGGTGGGGGAAGTCACTTTTGAAGCTACATTGTCTGACACAAGAAAAATTGTTTATGTGGCTCCTCCTACAAAATAAGGTCCCAACATAGAAAAATCTACAAAAGAGAAGCTTTGTGGGGCCTAATAGATGTCATCTCTACAAGTAGGAAGGTGAATCAACTCCACATCTCTTTCTACAATGCCCTTTTTCTTCCTCGGTTTGGGATGAGCTCAAATGGTCGACAAGGACCACAGCCTGATCGTGGGGAGAGATAATAGACATTGCCTTAAAATATTGGATGGAGGATATAAACTCATCAAATATAAAATCTCTTCCACTGATAGTAATTTGGGGAATTTGGCTAGAGTGGAAACGTGCCACTTTTGATGGCTTACACCCTTATGTTACCATATTTGCAGTAAATAGCCTTGTGATCTTGGATTCCTTTCCCCAAAGCAAACCACTTCCAAATATTCCTTCTTCTCATGAGCAGGATATTCCAAAGAAATTTCCATGGAATTTTTTTGATAGATTTGTGCAGGGATCACCAAGAAAAGGGGGGGCTGGAGGAATTATTTTTTTTACAAAGGCTACCTCCACCTCTTCCTTAGCTAGCTTAGGTGAGGCCACAAACAACCTCAATGAATTCATGGTCTTGAATATATTTTTGATGTTGGCAAAGGAAAAATGAATCACTCAATTAAACATATTTGGGGACTCGATGTTTGTAATAAATTGCATGAATGGAACACACACTTTACACAACTACAATCTTCAGCCTTTGTTCGAAGCTATCAGAAGATCCACCCCATATTTCACTCATTTTCTCATGTCTACAGGAACTAGAACAAGGAAGCGGATGAGCTCTCTAAAGTTGGATTGGCCCTGGACGAAGGAGCATGGAAGATCTAGGAAAAGGGCCCACATAGCTCCTCAAAATTATGTGCACCGAGGATGATGCAAAATCTAGGGGAAGGGGAATGTAATACCCAATTTTGATCTCCAGACCAGTAATATAAATGTATACATGATGAATGGATATAAGTCAATCAAATGTAATTTGTAACTAAACATTGAATGTTAATATAAACACATCATAGGTTGTAGAAGAGGAAGGACAAATAATGGGGGGCTATGACTCCACAAGAGGGGAAAGACAAGGGGGGACTTAAGGGGCTCAAAGGGGACAAAATGAAGATAATATAATTTCAATCTTATCCTAAGTCCTTAAACTTGTTTAATTAGTTCTCTTTAATCCATGATTTATTTTATCCTAAGCCTTGGATTAATTGCATGAAGGAGGTGTTACAACATATATTGTATGAGGTTCCACCTTGTGATTTTCATCACATTGATGGAAACTTGTTACTCGTACTCTTGTGCATTGGACCAACTTGAGAGACACATATTCATGGATCCCCTTTATCTTCATTTAATTTGATCACTTGATGGAGGTCTTTGGTTGCATGTGAATGTGTTGGTGGTCTTCCCACATGTGCTTGCCTTGTTGATCACCCCTTGGTTGTATTGTTGATGGTTGTGGAGCATGCTATCTCATTGTGGTATGGTTGATATTCTTTTCTTGGATATGGATGATGGTTTTGTCCCCCCAAGGGGTTAGATGATGATGGTTAGCAGATATGTGTTTCCTGGTTGTTGAAGTTCCTAGTGACCTTGCATGATGATGTGGTATTATTTGGTGGCACAAGGATGGTTGTTCTACATGGTCATTATGTGTTGGATGTGTGATGGGGGACACACTTGATGGTTGTATGGGTTATCCTTTTTATTATGTTCCTTTCTCTTATGATGTTGGTACGGTGGGATGATTCATGTTTCCTTTGCTAGATTTTCCTAGGTGATTTTACTTTATAATGACACATTTACTAGACATCACCTACATGAAAATGTGCTTCATGATGTGAGTATCCTCATTGATATGTTGTTTCCTAAGTTTGAGTTATAGAGGGGGTTATTAAATTATGATTTGATGGTGATCTAACCTTTTCCTAGAGTTAGATCGTAATTTTTATGCAATAATCCCTTGGTGGTGGTGCACTTTAGGTTGGGCTTTATGTTTTGTTGTTATCATGGAGGGGTTTTGCTAGGGAGAACATCTTTTATTTACAAGGTACAACACTTTAAGTGCACCCTTCATTGGCACACATGTTCCGGGTGATTTAATTTGTTAGTGACTAATTGGGAGGAGGATTATGGTTATATTTGAGCATTAACCTTTGTGCACAAATGTTGAGGTTGATTTAATTGTTTAATGATTAAAATAATTTAAATTATCCAAATAAAGGTTAATACTTGGACATCCTACTTTATATGCTTCATTTTCATACTTGGAGTGGCGATTTGGACTTTGTTGAAGGTTTCTAGTGGTGCACCCCTCTTCTTGGGCATAGTTTTCAAGGCATGCAATATGTTGTTTGTTGCTTAGAGAGGTTGGCACACTTCTCTAGGGCACATTGTCTTGGGTTGGTTGGAACGCTTTTATGACATGGCATATGGATAATTATTTCATGGATGATTTCTAACAACCTTTGCGCATTCTCCTAGGGTGCACTTAATATGGAGAATATTTTATGAGTTGTTGGGTGGTTGAGGTAGTTACATGACACATTTTTCTAGGGCGCACCTCTCATAGGTGTTATGTCATCTTTATTGCAAGGATATTTCAGCTACACTTGGCATCCTTTGCCCTTCATTGGAGAGTGCCCTCATCTCTTTGACTTGGCATTATATATTATTTTAGTTGGGGTGGTTATGGAGGTTATTATTGGGAGGTGTATTGCTCATGAGGAGGGTCACCCGTGTGACTTAGCATGCTCTTGTACTTGGTATCCTTTCTATTTTTGGAGATTATTCTTGGAGGGTACATATGTGGAAGGTTTCTTATTGTTATTTTTTTATATTCTTGCAGGATGCACTTGTGGAGACATTTATTGCTATATTTGGAGACAATTTATTTTTTCATGGAGTTTTGGCATGGTCAGAACCCTAATTCCCCTTCTATCCTTGGATTTTCTTTGAGGAGATGGTCCACTTGATATTTTGGGCTTTTGATGACATCTTTTATTATGGAATGCTCCATCCACTTGGCATCTTGCACCTTCATCCATGGAGTCGACCACCATGGAATTCAGACATGCTGAGTGGTGGTGATCTAGATTATGTTGAGAACGAAATTAAGGTAGAGATATAACAAGGAAACACAAAGATATTGCAAGAAACACGGTCATACAATAAACTCAGATTCTATTAATGAATGGAATACAAAAGACTACAAAATGCAAAGCATACAAACTAGCTAGAATGGTGGTAGCTTATCCCTGAAGAGAGAAATGTGTCGATTATGCTCATTTGCAGGAAGTTGATTACAAAGAGGCTGAAAATGCATTTTAACATAAAGCATCAATGAGAAAACCATAAACATCCAAAAACCTAACCCTAGAAGATGAAACGCCAAAAGGTTCGTGGGCCCCGATGTGGTTAGTTGATACATCGACTTCCTGGGGGTGTTAGTTTTGCATACGATCTTTGTTCGGGGTGCTCAGTAGCTCATTGTAAAGGTTTAGCTAAGAAGTACACATTCTGAATGGCCCAATACATGCCATAAGTTTTTATCGGGCACTGCCACGTTAAAAAAACATCGTTTAGGGCCTCAAAATGACCTCAGAAGTTTGGGACCTGAAAAACTATAAAAAAATTGCCAATATGTGGAACCATTTTGAATTAGTGGAACATGTGGGTGGTCACCAGTATCCACCTGGATCAGTCCTCGCCCCTTAGGAAGCAATAGTCCCCATTGTGTTAAGTTCCTCCATCATATGGGAAAACTTTTGTTGAATCTGACTCTTAGTGAGCCACTTGCCATGGTGAAGAAGTTGTCATGCTTTGACGACTGGATAGAGTTGGATGTTCTGTTGGTGGGTGCCCTTCGTCTTGGTGTCCATGATATGATCCATTGTCATTTGCTCAATGTAGTCATAATTGAGTTCTATAGGGCCTAAGTGTTGGGCCACGTCCGAAGTGTCCAGGAGAGGTGGAAAATATGGTTGAAGCAGTTCCACATTAAATACAGTGTGGAAACCAAGGAAAGGGGAGATATTTAATTCAAAAGCATTCTCACACACAGTCTTGGTGATGGTGTAAGGCCCATATCGGAGTGGGCAAAAATTTTGATGGGGTCATGTGAGGCACTCTTTCTACAAATGCAACCATACCTTACCTCCCACCTAAAACTTGTGTGGTAACCAATGTTGATTGTGGCACTGATTGTACTTAGCGTTGGCTTTCTGCAAAATATCTTAAACTTGTCATTGGATGTGTTGGATTCATTCAACAAATTTGGATGCTTGATCAAACTCGGTCTAAGCATGGGAGGACTCTTCCCGTGCAATTGCAATGGGCAGAGCTACGTCCATGGGGGCCAATGGTTGGAACCCCAAGCACACCTGAAAGGGGCTATGGGAAATAGAGTTGTGGAGAACTTTGTTGTAGCTATGATGAAAATAAGGAAGGATGTCATCCAATGTGTGTGGATGTTGGTAAGTACATCCTTAGGATATGAACAATCATCAGATTGACTACCTATGTTTGTCCATCAATCTGTGGGTGGAAGGCAATCAATTTGGTCAACTTGGTTTCGATCATCGACCATAGGCTGGACCAGAAAGTACTCGAGAACCTATTTCCTTGATCTTAAATAATGGTCTGTGGGAGCCCAAAATGAACCCAAACATGCTCAAAGAAGAGATTAGCAGTGGCCTTGTCTGTGATGCTTTTCTTGCAGGGTGTCAAAACTGCCATCTTAGAGAATCAATCAATGACCACGAAGACACAATCATTACCATGCTTGGTTGAAGGTATACTAGACATGTAATCCATGGAGATGGATTCCTAAGGCCTCTCAGAAGTAGCCAACGGGGTGTATAGCCCATGTTTCTTAATGGCAGGTTTAGTAATGGTGTATTTAGTACAAGATTAGATATTCTTGTTGACATCTTGTTGAATCTTTGGCCAATAAAAATGCTTTTCCAATACGTCCACTCTTTTTTCCATGGCAAAGTGTCTTTCCACCCATTTGTAATGAGCTTTCGAAATCAGCTTTGCATGCTCGCTTGAAGGAACACAGATATGGGTTAGATGGCATAACAATCCATATTGGAGATGAAAGTCTGGAACTGGTTTGCCTGCGCTCAATGTCTAATAAGTAGCAACAAATTCAGAGTCTCTATTATATAAGTGTATCCATCCAGAGGTCTCATTCCCATGGGAGTTGAGAATTGTGGTTGGTGCCACAATCGGAGGTTGACTGAGGCAGTCTACATCATGGTTGGTGTTTCCCTTCTTGTAATCAATGTTAAAGTGGAATTGATGTAGGTACATGGACCACTTCTGATGGCGATCATTATGTAACTTTCCGTGTGTCTGCATGAATTGCAGAGGCTTGTGATCCATGTGGATGATTGTTTCCTTTCCCATAATATAATGCTTCCACTGTTGATATGCATGCACAATGGAGTGCATATCTTTGTTGTAGGTGGGTTATATGTGAACAACATCAAATAGTGTTTCACTATGATATCCCATCAGATGCCCATGTTGAGTGAGGACTGCACCGATGGCATAATTTGAAGCCTTTGTCTCAATCTTGAATGGTTGTTGCAGGTCTGGTAGAATAAGGATTGGTGTTGAGTAGAGGTGGAATTTCAAATCCTTGAATGTTTTATGTTGTGCCACAACCCAAACAAACTTGGCTTTGGCTCCACCCTTGGTGACCTGGCTTAGGACCCAAGCGATATGAGAGAAACCCAACACAAACATGTGGTATAAGTTGGCAAGGCCCAAGAAGATATGGAGATCGGTTAGTGTCTTTGGAAACAACCAATCGTGAATGACCTGGATCTTGGTTGGATCCATGAGCACACCCTGCTTATCCAGGATGTATCCCAAATATTGAATTCTATTCTTGTCGAAGGAACACTTCTCCAAATTGGCATATAACTTGTGTGGTTGTAGGGTGCCCAAGAACTGATGAATATGATTCAAATGTTCCTCCCAACTTTTTCTAAAGATGAGGATGCCATCTAGATATACGACCATAAAGGAGTTTGTGAATGGTCGTAATATATCATCCATCATCCAAATGAATGTCGTCATGGCATTAGTTAAGTAGAAAGGCATGTTCGACCACTCGAAGAGACCTTATTTAGACTTGAACGATGTCTTCCATACATCAATTTTCTCAATTGATACTTAGTGATAGCCTGACTTCATATCAATCTTACTGAAAAAATTGGTTCCCTAAGCTGATCTAAAAGATCATCAATCCAGGGGATTGAGTATTGGTTCTTGACTATGATCTTGTTCAAGGCTTTGTAATCAATAAAAAGTCACCATGTCCCATCCTTCTTCTGTACTAGAAAAATTAGGCTTCCACAAGGTGAGGAGCTTGGTCTAGTTTGGCCCTTCGGAATTAGCTCTTGGATATGGCGTTTCATTTCTTCATTCTCCATAATGGAGCACCTATATACAAGGTTGTTTGGCAGAGAAGCATCGAATGTCAAATCAATTGAGTGATTTACTTGATAGTGCAAGCGAACCCTAGTAGGTGAGGCAAAGATTTCTTTGTGTTCTTCTACTATCTTTTCCACCTACTTTTGTTGTGTAGAGAGACCTCATGCAAAGGTTTTAGTGGTTGTAGTGATCTTTTGTTCACCTTCCAGCTAGACCATAAAGATGACAAATATATCGGTCTGAGAGATCACCTTATTGCACTACTTCATGGAGACTAAAGAGACCACGGTAGAGGGGACTACCTATGGTATCATGTACAGTTGACCTCCCAAAGTAATAATGACACTATAGAGACTATTTTCATAAACAACATGATGCTTCTACATATATGGTTTTCCTAAAATAAAATCACAAACTTCAAGTGGGACAATATCACACAATACCTCATCTTTGAATGGCTTGATGTCGTAGTGGAGACGACATTGTTAGTTGATGCAGATATCTCATCCCTGGTTGAGCCAATTGATGGTGTATGGCTGAGGGTGTGACATCGTTGTTAGGTTCAACCTCTTGATTACATCTGTTGAGATTAGGTTCTTCTAGCTACCACTATCAACAATGAAATGAAGTGGGGTCTCCTTCACCTACATATGAGAGTGGAAGAGGTGCTCCCCTTCTTCAGGCTCCTCTGGTTCCTTTGATTGGACCTTTGTGGTAGTGATGGTAACACTGTGTTCCACGTCAATGATATGTTTTCTCCTATCTGGATTTGAATTAGAATTTGGACTCTGAGTTGACATATGACTTTGAGGATTTCATCTGAGCCACCAATGACTATTTGGAGCAACATTCATCGATGTTGTGCCAAGGGATTTTGTGTAACTCACACCTCTTTCTAGTGTCCTTCGACTTATCGTTACACTTCTTTGCTTGTGGTTTGGACTGGTTGTCCTAGGGATGGTCATCCTTGCTTTGTCCTTTGTTCTAGAAGTTAGGGCCACCTTTACTGTGCTTCTACTGCGTTCAATTTGCAGAACTGAAATCTTGCTTATTCATTTTCTTGAACTTTTGCTCGATCTTGACAACATATCGATAAGCATCTCCCAGTGAGGAGATGTCTAGGAACTCCATATCTGTTTAGATCTACCTATGTATGCCACTGCAATACTTCAGAACCAGGTGCAACTCAAAGTATTTAAAACCTATCTTTGTGCGCAAGGTATGGAAGATGTTGGTGTACTCTGACACCGTCTGGTCTCTCTCCTAACGTAGAGTTGTGCATCTCGTGTCCTAGTTATCATAGTTTCCAACAGGGTAGTATTGCTCCTTGAGGACATCAAAAAAAGTTTCCCAAGTGGGTTCTGGCCCAAAAATTGCAAACTCATCTTCGACATGTTTCTCACAGTAAGTTTCCCAACAAACTCTAACATAGGGAAGAGCTCAAAAGAAACTATCTCGAGACCCAATTCTCTATACCTTGAACTAGTCGGGGACATGCACTAAGAAACGACAAGGAGCAGATTGTTTTGATACCACTGATCTAGATTATATTAAGAATGAAATGAAGGCAAAGATATAACAAGGAAACACACAAACATATTGTAAGAAACACAATAATACAACTAACTCATATTCTATTAATGAATGGAATACAAAAGACTATAATATGTAAAGCATGCAAACTAGATAGAATGGTGGTAACTTATCCCTAAAGAGAGAGATGTGTTGTCTATGCTCATTCGCAAGAAGTTGATTACAAAGAGGTTGAAAATGCATTTTAACATAAAGCATCAATAAGAAAACCCTAAAAATCCAAAAACCTAACCCTAGAAGATGAAACGCCAAAAGGTTTGTGGGCCCCAATGTGGTTAGTTGATACATCAAAGTCTCAGGGGCACTACTTTTGCATAGGATCTCCACTTGGGAGCTCGATGACCCATTGGAAAGGTCTAACTGAAAAGTACAAATTTTGAACAACCCAATACATGCCCTTGGCATCTATTAGGTGTTTCCACATTCAAAAAAACGTCATTTAGGGCCTCAAAATGGTCCCGAAAGTTTAGGACTTGAAAAAAATACCAAGATGTGATTATGAATTAGTGGAAGAAGTGGGTGGTCGTCAGTATCCACATGGATTAGGTGGCATGCATGCGCATTCTTGGAGGGGGCATTCCATGTGGACACTTGGCATTTGACTTGGTTTGATGCCTCTTTTTGGTGGTGTCTCCCCTTCATGACCATTATTTGGTGCATACTACTACTATTTTTGGATGAGAGAAAAATGCATTTCAGAGGCTAGTTTACACATGTTCTAACATGGATTTAAGAGAGATCTAACTACACCATCGTTATAATATTTGTTTGACTTGTCATGGAGTTAGTTAAAAGACAATAATATTTTATTGTATGAGAGAAGAGACTCACTCTATAAAGAGGAGCTCTCTCTCCATTGTAATGGTCGGGAATTTGTGGATTGAGGAGCTCTCCCCTTGTGATACATTGTATATCATTTTGGCAAAGATTAATGGAAGATTGGACGTATCATTCTATCATATGTGAGGCTTAATTGTTTTGCATTATTTTAATGTCGTTGGATAAGTGTAGGAATCTCTTGCAAAGAATGAGTTATGAAGACATTGTAATGGAGCATCTACCATTTGTATAGGAGTAAAGTATGGAGATTCTCCTTATTTCCTTTTTGTTGTTATATTTCCGCATATGTTAATTCTTCACCATCAAACAAGTTGTTGTTGTCATTAATATATCATTGTAGGGTAGCACCTTCATCTACTTGTTCAATAGTAGTAGTAATAGAGCTCTCCAGTACTAACTTCTATAGTTGTTTCTAGCACTATTAAGGTGGATTGTGGCATGTTATTTGCAGCCCTATCTTCCTCAATCATTCACAAAACAACTCCCTTTAGAATGATCTTCCTTGACTCCATTTTCCCAATATTTGGTAGGTACTAGTCTTGGGGTTTCTACCTTCATATTCCTCTCCTATACCACTCATCTATTCCATTTCTACTACAACTATTTGTTTTGATTAGGCTAACTCTTCACAAAATCACCTTGAACCTCCATTGTATAGCCTTAGCAATCATATCTTTAGGGAAGCCCCTCTTGGGTTGGAGAAGAGCCAACCGAAAGTGTGAGGAAGAGTTGTTGTGGTGATAATGGGTAGCATTTCTGAGTTCAAAAAACTATCCTCTTGATGCTTAGGACTTTGCATCACTTGGTGGTGCTAGATTTCGATGCAACATGAGGTATGTGGGCTCTCCATAGAGATACATGGCCCTTCCATTCCATGCAACTTTATGTTATTCATTTTTTCCATGCAAGGAGAAATTCAAATTATCATTCGATTGGAAAAATTGGGAGAATCCTCTTTTAGCAAACTTCCATGAGATTACTATAATCGATTTATACCAAGCTATGACCATGAAGAATTGAACTATAATTGAGAATTCTTGGATTCCCAGTAATGATATTTCTTGGCCATCTTATGTTAGAGCCCTGATGGGAAGTGGGATAGGTTGAGGGATGGCTTAGTAGAGAAGAGGATCTCATTCCTTGGGTTGTGCAAGTAGATCGAAAAAGATGGTTGTGGATTGGGACTCAGTATAGGTGGAAAATTTGTTGTGAACTTGGGAATTGGGCTATTTGAAGAGAGTCTGAGCTACCCATAGGTAAATTCGTAGCTCACCCTTGTGGATTTATACCATGAGCTCTAGGGCAACCTCTGTTGCAGAGAGATTAAGTGCAACATAGAGCTTATGGTTGGATGGAACGTCCTTCTTTTGCAACTAGTTGGTGGATAATTTACATAAAGATAAGTGTTCTTGATTTACTCGTGTATATGTTGAGTTATTATGGTTTATGTTATGAATGGAATTAGTTTTTAGTTTGTTCAATATTTTTTGTATGTTTAAGCCTACATTTATAAATTATGGTGTCACTGTCCACTTAATGGTTTAATTATGATTGCATAAGCTTGCATTATTGTTCCTGCATATGTCAATTAATTGACAATAGGATATTGAGGAAAGGTATCATAAAAAGTAAATCAATGATATGGTATCAGAGAAACTAATTAGAATGAAATTTGGTGGTTTGAAGAAGTACCCCATATCCTCAACATAGCAGAGAGGGTATTGGGTACGTTACATTCTTTAAGTTAATTAGTTGTGCCATAAATTTGAAGAATATATGAATTAATTAAGCATTGTAATTTGTGTTGTGCTTACACTAATTTTTCTATTGCACTCCTCGACGAATCACATTATGGCTCATTAGTGTTTGGCTTAATTATGTCTTCTCCATAATATCATAACCCTCTTTTTCTTATATCTTGACCTCATAACCCAATTGGATAGACACTGGTCTTAGCAAGTTCCACCATCCCTTTATTTCTAAAGTACATCTTAAACATTATTTTCTAGGGCTTCCCCCTTGTGTCGAAAAAGAACTAGCCTAAAGTGAGAGCAGGAATTGTTGCAATGATAGTGGAAAACTCTCCCTAAGTACCTCTGGGGTTGCATTTTGTTCATGGACTTGAATATCTATCAGTGTAGGTATGGGAGGTAACAAATTGGCATCATTGTTGGGGACAAAGTCCAGTTCTCGAGATTTAGTAGAATGGCTATAGTGATTTGATGAGGGAATTTCTTTGAAGATCTTATTCTCATTTAGTGACTCCACAAAGGAACAAAGCCCTGTTCTAGAAGATACTGAAGTGAGTTGCTTCTTGTAAAGGATAGGACATCCAGCAGGCTTGAAGGCATTTGAAGACTCACCTAATGACTCCATTGATATTGAAATAATGTATGATTGGAATATGTTTTCAAATTTTCATATTAGTCATTCATATTGAAGATTTTGGAAGTGAAGAAACATCATGCTTGTTATACCACAATTTGCCACATCAATTTCATTTGTGAGATGGTTTAGTCCTTTTCCCTAGCATGCAAACTTAAATCCCATCCTCCTTCATCAATCTCTTCTAAAAAGCAACATTTTTGTTGCCATCCATGGGTCACCCATGTGCAACCCGTGGATGTCAACACCTTTCTAGTTCACAACTTGTGGATGCCCTAAAAAAATATGAAAAAATAAAATATTCCACATTTTCGAGTGGGTTTTTCAGTTGGGCTCGTTCCCAAACTTCCCTTGGCCCGTACACAACGGAATACAACCACCTCAACCCCTTGAGGATGGTATAAAGGCACCTTTGAGGACATGAATGAGGAGGACAACCTAGGTGCAAGATTATGTTGATGAATTTGCAAGCTTCCCTAGTTTCCTTGATCCTCTGAGTAGCATCCCTCTGATCTAGAACTTTTTTTTCCAACGTTCCTTCCTCTCTGATATGTGGTTGTAGGGTATGTTCCTATCTCGTCTGATTCATCCGAGGAAGAGCCATCGTGGTGAGTTGATGCTTGAAGGACCAATGGAGGAACCTAGGTGGTTGGCTTCGAGGTAGTGTCGACAGTTAGAGTCAGGTTGTAACTACCCACTTACACTATTTTCAATAAAAGAGTTATCTTTCCCTACATACATGTGTAAATTAATTCAATTTGTTGATATAGGTTAGTTTTCTTCACATATTTGAATTTTTGCACATTATATGTATGCTTTGAATTCATAACTACTTTGTTGCAACATAGACTTGGTCTTCTTTTGTAGGTTGCCACCGATGGATATTAGGAGCAAAATCAAAGGTGGAAAGAAAGGATCGACATCTGACGTACGATACAAGGTGTGAAGTCTCTCCTTCTCTCCTTGAAGTAGTTATTTTCTTATAGCACTGTTGTGTGTGAGGGTAGGTTCTGTCTTTTACATATGGTCTCGCTCTGTGGTGACATGACCCAAGGTCACAAAGGAAAAATCCCATAACAGAATTGGTGACCATACTAGGGATCTCTACTCCTAGTTTGGGTTGGTCTTAGGGTGTCTTGATTTGTCTTTGATTTCTGTAACTTTTCTTGTTTTCCGGGATTTTCTTTCAAAGCATCTACCATATAGAAACTTTTTCTAAGTTTCTGGAAGCCTCCTTCTGGATTGGTTTTTTCTTTTTTAAGTTTTATTGATCCATCCGCGCTTTGTCCCTTTATGAGTCATGGATATCTGCTATTTTCCCTTGTATGACTTGCAGATGTCCGCTAGTCATAGTGTACAAAGTCACAAATCTGTGTAAGAAACTTGATTTTTTAAGCCTTTCTCTCAGTTTTGGAGGATTTGGTTTGAAAGGCTTGGTGGAAATGAAATATCTTCATTTGAAGGTTTAATCAAACCATTTTGTAAGCATTGGGATCTTAGTTTTGAAGAAGAAAACATGTTGAAGAGCTTGTTGATGAGCCACTTGTGCATGGGATTTTCGAGATAGAGGAAGAGAGGTGTGGTGAAGTTATAGAAGACCCTATTGTGGCATTTCATAAAGATCTTGATGTTGAAGATTCCATTGTAAACTATGCATTCCATATTTTGATATGAAGTAGTATTGTGTGATGGTGATGTGCACTTCCATGAGGACATTCCAATAGACATCATTGTTTTCAAGAAGGACAAGGGTTTGGTAATTCGTGGTGAACTTTGTGTTGCCTCTATATGCCCTAATGCTCCACATTCTTGCCTTAGCCTCTTTTTCATTGCAAAGTGTGGTGTTAACAACCTCTCATTTGAATTATTTAAAGCTTTGCCTTCACCTTAACACTTAGACAATTTTCCTCAAGACAAAGACATGGAACTTCATAATTTTCACTCTTTCCTTTGTAACCTTCCATTGTCCTAAATCCAACAACACAACACTATTCATAAAATGTATGTTGGACTTCTTATCACAAGTTTTCTACCCATGGCAACCCAACACTGCAAATTGAGCTCTAATACCACTATGTGTCAGACCCAAACTTGCCTTCCTTAGTTGTTAGGGCGTCAAATGTCAAAAACTCTTTCTTCCATCACAAGCAGCTTCACCAATATTCCACAATATTAGGTGGAAATATCAAACAACAAATACCAATGCATACAAAGGTGGAAATAATCCACATTAACCACTGTTCACACTCATTCTAGCATTAATTTGTAGATTTCGTTAATTATTTCCATTCACACTTCTCATGCAATGTTTTTGTTCTACTATGACAACTAATACTAAGGATAATATATCCCCGATGGTTATCTCAATCAATTAAACCATCCACCCAAGGCATGTTGCCAATAGGGAGGTCTTAGGTCACCAATTCAAGTCAAGCTGAGTCCCTTTAGGTTATCAATTGCTATAGTAGATGACAATTGAATTACCCTCCATCTGGATATTATGAGGAAGAGAGAGAGATCCTATGAGGAAAACCTCATGGGGGGGATCTCGACAAGTTTACACTGGGTACCAAGAATGAAATATGAGGAAGTGCCTAGAGGTCCCCCCCATGAGGTTTTCCTTGGAATACATGCATGTGAACATTAGCCTTAAGGGTTAGATCAAGTGGTTTGGCTTTCCATGCTAAAGCCATGTTGATCAAGGAATTCACAAGGTCTAATCTACTTGGGTCCCTTGGGGTTAGGCATACATTTTTTCACCGGAAACATTTACCCCTGGTACCATTCATGAAATGTGAGGAAGTGCTTAGAGGGTTTCCTCATGGAAATGATCCTTAGGAAATATACGTATATATGTATGAACATCATGAACAACATGCAAACAACATTAGTAGAATTAGGTTTACCTAATTGTACCAATGGAATTCATGCATCGATTCCATTTCCAAGCATGTATTTGAGAAGATAAACCAAAAGTAAACAAAGGCAATTCTTAATTCCATGAAATAAAAGGAAATTTACCAAGAAAATGCAACCAACTTTGGTTAAGTACACACATGCATTCATTTCCATCAAAGCATTCCAAAAATAAATTGTAAACATAATATTTATTTCCCTATTACTCTTTCCATTAAGATAGTTATAACATGGATGAAATAAAACAAAAATGAATAAAAAGTGATTAGGAAAATGACAATAATAAACAATTATCTCTTATGGAATTCACTACCATTTGGTTGCAAATGAATGTTTTTCCACCCAACCATAGACACCCTCTTGTAGAGGTCACCCCCAAGTAGGGGCTATGAGACCAAAAGGGTGAGGTTTTACTAGTTGGATTTGAACTCTCTCACACCAACCAACCCACAATGCTCAAACAGAGAAAATGTTACTATAATTCCTCTAGGGACAACAATCCATCTTTAACCAACGACACTCTCCCTTCTTAACCTAGCACAACACTAGGAAATGAGTTCCCTTTTCTACAATGAAGTCCCTTAGGCAATCCCCTTTCCCTCTAATGCTCTAGTGTAGGCAAGGGAATCTCTTTTGTTGGTTACCATGGATTCCTAGTTGTTAGCAATTGTTGATATTTTCTTCAACACTCAATAGTAGTTTTGGTCATCGCTTTCACATATGCATGGTAGTAGCTCTAAAAAGAAAATTTGTAGGAACCATAAGATACATGTAGATTGAAGAAAGAAGAATGAATGAATCCCATGCATGGTGAAAAAACAAAGAATACATATTCCATGCATGCATTGGGACCACATGCCTTCACAAGAAGCCCGTGTATCTTCATTTTGACATTGAACTCCCAAAGTTAGTCAATAATTAATTGGCATAGCAAAAGTTGAAGGAGTTAGGATAAAAAATGGACAACGGTAAATTATTATTATTATTTTCTTAGCCCCCTTATCCCCCCACCCTCTTCCCCTCTTGTGAACCCATAATCGCCTTTATACTTGCTTGCATATTTTTAATGGTTTTATTAATATAATCAAAATGTACTTGCATACAAAACCAAAATACACCATGAGAATGGTTACCTTCCTAGTAAATAATTAGTATGTAATGTCATGCTTTGAACATAAACCACATATGTCTAGGATTCTAGCCAGGTTGTCATTAAACATATACATTATTTATCTCGCATAATCTATGAGTCAAAATTGAGGCATTACAACATGGTCCTTTTCAATATTATGCAACATTTAATCAACTTTTATAAGAAACCATCTAAACCTTTCCTAAATAAAATATCCTTTATAAATGCAAGTTTTATAACTTATAGAGAAAATGACATATGTTGTTTTATAATAAAATCAATAGAGCATTGCACATTTTCCAAATAATATACACTATTTACATACGAAGGGTCATTTGTTAGGCATCCAATTGAACCACTTGACTTTGTACAAGATCTACCATGGCTTCATGTGGATCCGCTTTAGCATTAGTTGATGAATAATAGTTATTTAACCTTTAACTCCCACTTGATTGGTAGGACATACTCTAGTTATACTCTTGAACTTTTATCAACCATGTTTTGAGTCTCCCACTTAACTTGGATAGACTTAGTAAGCCTTGAGTGGTGAAAAGGGGATGATAAATGCACTATGGTTATCCAAGATATAATGGTGAAATTTTGTACTGTGGTTATCCAAGATATAATGGTGAAATTTTGTAACAACCATGATGCACATGTTTGTTTAAAGAAGGAACAATTAAAATCATAACCCAATGAAGATACAAATCTGAAAGTCTCTTCTAAATTCTGGATTACATAACAAAAGAGTAAAGGTCAATTCTGGATTACATAGCAAAAGACTAAAGGTCAAGGTATTTAATAGCTTTAACATTAGTTCATAAATAATAGCTATTTAACCTTTAACTCCCACTTGATTGGTAGGACATAAAGGTCATACTCTTGGAGTTTTATCAACCATGTTTTGAGTCTCCCACTTAACTTGGATAGACTTAGTAAGCCTTGAGTGGTGAAAAAGGGATGATAAATGCACTATGGTTATCCAAGATATAATGGTGAAATTCTGTAACAACCATGATGCACATGTTTGTTTAAAGAAGGAACAATTAAGATCATAACCCAATGAAGATACAAATATGAAAGTCTTTTCTAAATCTTGAATTACATAACAAAAGAGTATAGATCAAGGCTTCCATAATCCTTTCAAAATATTGTTCACTATAATCAATTTTCCATTTCAATTTAACCCCTTTTATCAACAATGCATGAATAAGCTTCCCTAGGCTCTAAGATCATATTCTTGGAGTTTCATTAGTGATTTTCCTAGTCTCCTACTTAACTCAAAATGACTTAGAAAGCTTTAAGTTGCAAAAAAGAGAACATAAATGTATTGTGCTTTTCAAAGATATAATGATCAAATTTTGTAACAACAATCACCTTATACATATTTGTTTAAATAAGGAATTATTAAGATCATACCCTATTAAAGCTTTAATTGGAAAAGAAATAGGTTTTTCATTTCCCCATTCTTCTTCCTTTATCAAGACAACTAAAACTGCATACCATGCAATTACGATACAAGTCACAAATCTTTTCTAAAATTTGGGCTATCTAATGCAAGTATATAGGTTATGGTTTTTTCAATAGTTTCAAACTCTTAACTCAAATTGACATAGAAAACTTTAAGTTGCAAAAAAGAGACCTTAAATGTATTGTGTTTTTCAAGGATATAATGATTAATTTTGTACCAAGAATCACCTTACACATACTTGTTTAAACTAGCATAACCCCGAAGCGGGGTAAAGGAAACGTCGAAGTAAGTTCAAGTTGTTATATTGTTTAAACATTTAGGAGATTTGCCTGGACAACTTACTATAAGTACTAAGTTGTTATAGTAGTTGGAACAATCAACCTAGGAGTTGCATGGAGGATGTTGGGGTCGGTGAAATATATATGCCTATAAATTACATTGCATTCACAAGTGGTCAATCAACACAATAGAGTTGCATGGAGGATGTTGGGGTCGGTGAAAGATATATGCCTATAAATTGCATTGCATTCACAAGTGGTCAATACACACAATAAATGTCGACAACCACTAACATGCAGCAACCAACATATGATATGATAAGTTTTGTCATTGTGGTTACCCTATTTTTTCACTGGTCAAAAGCGGGGTTTGTATGGTTATGAAAGATTATATTTAAAATACCTCTGTTATATGGCTTATAAAGATTAGATTGTACAAAAGCTTCAAAATTTTCAGTGATGAAATTGCTTGTAAGTTGCCCATGCTACCTTTCAACGTTAGGGCACGAACAGAAGAAGAGAGCATGGAGTAAGTATGATAAATAAGCATAGAGATATTGTTGATATTATGGTAGCTTCGGGAGGTATGAACCTCTATTGTGACCTATGACGAGATTAGAATATTCCAGAAGAAAGCAAAGAAATAAAGGAAACCCTAGACAAGTTGTTGCCTACAGAAATATAATTAATATGAATTAATTAATACTCAGAAGGAGAAGTCGGCCCGAGTAAGCCTGCCAAAACCACTATAAATACAAGGCGCTAGTTCTCATTATTTCACATTCTCAGAATTGCAGAGAGCCAGTTGTCCACACTGCAATTGGCAGTTTTGTGCGCAAGTTTCTGGGGAATTGCGCCAGCTTTCTGGGTGGACTATCTAATCAGCTTTGGTTTCTATTCTTGCTTGGTGCATTAGCCTTGCTTAGCTATTGATTGCTACCAGTATTCTTCTATGTCAAGGTCAAGGTGCTCAGATGGTGGCTTCGGCCTATGGTTGGGTGACAAGGGTATTGTCAATGGTAAAACGAGCACAATCTTCTAAATTCTAACAGGTTATGGGCCCACACCTCCTTCATTCAGCCTAAAACGTTGGAAGGAAGCATAGCCGCTAGGATATTGAGCTCGTTGAGGAACTGTCGCTAGGGTTACTAGCAGAAGCAGTTGCAGAAACCCTAATCTCATATCTGACACCTTGTGATGGAGCATCTCGCTCAAGGAGAAGATAATCAGATGCGCCCTAGTTCAACGCACCTTTTGGCTCTCTTAGAAGACAAAAATGATGAAGTTGAAGTATTGGATCAAGGCATGACCAGTTACCAGTCAACCAAAGACATGAGTAAAACGATCAGTCTTTTACACTACTCAGCACTCACTGGAACGATTGAACATGACATGTGGATAATCGATAGTGGTGCTTCTAGGCACATGGTGGGAGATCAAGCCAGACTCTCAAATCTAAATGAGAAGAAGACATCGTACAAGGTGGAGCTTGGAGACAAAAGAACTTACCCCGTCGAAGGATTTGAACAAGCCTCCGTCAAGTTGAAATCAGGTAACCATGTTCACTTAAGCAATGTTTTATATGTACTTGGTTTAGAAATGAATCTTGTATTGACATCATGTCTAGAAGACAAAGGAAACAAAATAGCCTTCATGGATGGAAAAGTGTTATCATGGCGTAAAGACTCCAGCATAGAGAATGCTAGGGTTATTGGAAGTTGTGAAGGAAATCTGTATAGATTACTAGAACAAAATGAAGAAGCTCTCGTACATGATGAAGTCAACCCTAATGAGCTTTGGCATAGAAGGTACACTCATATCAATTATCAAGCATTACCTTTTCTCAGAAGAATGGTTGAAGGAATACCAGAATTGAAATCTACACATGAAGGAATCTGCAAGGGATGTGCCCTTGGGAAGAATATCAAGAAACCGTTCCCAAGCAGCAACAACAGATATAAGGAGATCCTAGATCTAATACACTCAGATGTTTGCAGTTCAATGCCAGTCAGATCTCTAGGAGGATATCTTTACTATGTAATCTTCATAAACGATTATTCAAGAAAGACTTGGCTATACCTACTGAAGACAAAAGATGAAGTATTCAGCAAATTCCAAGAATTCGAAGCAGAAATAGAAAACCTCACGAACAAGAAGATCAAGACATTAAGAACAGATAATGGAGGAGAATACACCTCGAAGGAGTTCGTTGTATTCTACAAATCGGCAGGGATTAAGAGGGAGCTGATTGTTCCTCATAATCCTCGACAAAATCTTGTAGCAGAAAGAAAGAACAGATCTATCAAAGAAACCGTAAAATCCTTATTGAATTATCAAGGTCTATCCATGTTCTTATGGGGAGAAGCAGCAATGGTGACAATATATGTGTAGAATAGAAGTCCTCGTCGTATATTGAAGGACATGACACTAGAAGAAGCTTTCTCAGGTAAGAAACCTAATGTGGAAAACCTAAGAATATTTGGATGTCCAGTTTACTCTCACATTCCCAAGGACAAAAGGAATAAACTAGAACCTTCAGGAAAGAAGGGGATATTCATGGGATACAGTGATTCATCCAAGGCTTATAGAATATATATTCCAGAACAACACAAGATCGAAGTTAGCAGAGACGTAACGTTCAATGAAAGGATGGCCTTTAGGAAATCCATCGAAGAAATTATAGAAGAAGAAGAGCTTGAAGAAACTAATGAAGAAAACACAGAAAATGAAAATGACGAAAAGGAACAACCTGATCATCCTATGGAGCCATGTGAAAACATTGATTCAGATATCGTACCTAAGACCAAGAAACGACCAGCTTGGCTTGAAGCTACCTTACAAGACGCAGAAAGACTCAAGGTTCCAGAAGGAACATTCAGGAAAAGTAAAAGACCTAAAAGATTCTCAAGTTATGCAGCATACATGACGAAGCTTCTAGATGAAGAACCTACAAAATTTGAAGAAGCAGTTCAAAAGGGACAATGGAAAGAAGCTATGACGGAAGAACATCAATCCATTATGAAAAATGAGGTATGGGAAATTGTACCTAGACCTAAAGAAAAATCGGTG
>JZKD02S0523875.1:0-16696 GCA_000966675.3 Picea glauca
GGATATGGCTCCAATCCCCCAGGGAGAGCTTAATGGCTTCCGGAAGACCTTTCTCGAGGTTAACCTCAACACAAATGCGGGCGCAGGTATACTGGTCCCCTTTCGGCTCTGCTTTTTCCAGGTAACGCCCAAGCTTATTTCCGATGTCCTCCAGAGATTCTATCCCCCAGAGATGCAAGGGTAGATGAGGCAGCCTAACCCATACTGGAGCTGCGGTAATCTTGGCTTCGGGATTAAAGTCAGGAGTCCAGGGGGATAAGAACAGTCCTCTTGACCCCATGAAATAGGGCCCAGATCTGAAGACTAGATCACAGTCCTCTTTGCTCAAGAAACTGAAGACAAAAAAAACCCTGCCTACCGCAAACAGAGAAACGTTTCCCTTTATCAGTGATTTCCAACAGTCATTCGTCCATGCCTCCACCGCTTTGGGGCTAGGCCATAACCCCGTAAACTTTTCGATGAGGGACATTTCTGCTAGAAGGAGGGCAAGAGAGCAAGGCTGCTCTGGAGTTAGCTCCAGAGAGGGGATCTCCTCCATCTTCTTAACAAACTTGAACGAGAGAGAAGACTTGGATTTGGGGCCTGCCGAACGAACTAACGCCTTGAATGCTTCCAAAGGATCTTTTCCCTTCTCGGTGTTTAGATCTGGGGACATCGTAGCCTACCTCCTGCAAACAAGATCAAATCGAAAAGGTGAGCCAATACCGCTGCACCCACCCACATGCAAACCCGTAGGCGGTCTCAAACTTCGCAGGGACCCTCTGAAGGTTCTGCCTTGGAATTTGATCTGCGCCCTATAAACCCTGGTCACTGCTAGACGGTTCCCTGCAACCAAACAGTACGCTGAGACACCAAAACCGCATCTCCAACTCGCGAGCAAACGCTCAGGCAAAGTGCTGCAACACCATTCTGCTGCCCTGGACTAGATTGCTACTCCAAAACCGTGATGATACCAAACCCTGGGTGCTCGGCTGTTGCAGTTCACTTCCTGCACTTGAAAACTAGAGCGAGGCGGCTAGGGTTTGGGCCCTAGCCACAATGACTCGTCTCGCCTCATTGTTTTTTTCCTAACAAAAAGATTTCTAACTAAAGATGAGTGGGCTTGGCCCAGAAACGGTTAAACTCTCACGGCGAGCCACGCCCTCGCTCGGGATTGAGCACAGGACCTGTCCATCTTAACGAGAGCGACCTTACCACTACGCCGCCTCCACTGACCTTGCCTATGCCTCATTTCAACATACCAAACCTTTCAAAATGTAATTCAACATTTCAAAGGATTTTAACAAATGTGCCAATATTCATGGCCACATTCAAACCCAATGCACTCTTGCATTGATTTCAAGTTTGTCACACTTTATAACAGGTTCTTGGCCATGGTGTGTTGGAATTTAACCAACCTCTTCACCATATGGCTTATTCATTTTCATTCACTCTTATAGAAGGACCATTATTCCTACTATAGGCCGATCACGATCCCAAATCAGTACACATGAAACTCAAAAGTTTCACATGAATTCCTTTAAGCATTCTTCCTTCATTAATAACTAGGGTGCCAACACTCATGGCCACTCAAATTTGTTTTCCTTCAATGCTTACATAATGTAAGTAAAACATTGGAAGGTCCTCCTTCCTTACTGAAAAATCCATTGTCATCCATGTTATGCAACATCCATTCCCTCAATGCATTCCATGCAACGTGCTAACTACGAGGACCTTTATTCCCATAGAACTAGTCTCTGTGACCATAGTCTAATGTAGAGTGCTAAACTCTACCTTCCTTGAATGGCCTAGATGAACTTTGTTTTCTCTCCATGAGATCGAGAGTTGTTACCTTAGCTCTATTATTTTCAGGCGCTACCCTTTCAGCTCCTGTGTCTAGGTGTTATGATCCTGGCTAAACCCCTTGTCTACAATTCGACGGTGAAGATCCATCTTCCCCCAGATCCAATGATGGCAAGGGATTGTGGAACCTCAACTAGTTCGCGGTTTAATTCTCCTTTCGATCTCCGAAATGGATACAGGCCATTAATATTATCCCTAATCGATTCTATCCACATGATTCCAATCATAACAATTCTGGCATAGAAGTATTTGACCGAGAATTTAGATTGAGAGATTGATTTTCCAAATCAAACCACATAACCCAATCACGATACGAGTTTACATGACATTGACGCGTGGGTTCCTTGCAGGTCCACCCACCGATCATTCACAGATCAACGGTTCACAGTGATTGGGGAATCCCCAATGTGCTCACTCTTTATCGAAGAGTTCAATCTCCATAACCTGAAAAGTGCTCACCCCACTCTTTTAATCATGGTCGTTGATCATCCACCCCGAGAAGATCAACAATGTAGGTTGATTGTGGGCCATGAACTAACACTCTCATTAATTCTGACTTCGTGCTCTGCAATGAATACCGACCGTCTGATCTACGATCGGACCCCAAACTCAAAACAAAACTATACTGAATTTAAATTATGGGCACATGCTCTTCCATTAACTTGTGTGCCTATTCGATCTCCGCAATGAATATGGGTCATTGATCTTATCGAACGACTGGTGTTTGATCCGTTAACTCCAGTGGATCTTGAAGTCCATATAATGAATGAGATTGGTTTCCTTTTGATGAATGAATCACGTTCATATCCTCTGTCAGGTTCTCCATTAACCTGATTCGATCAGGGTTTTCTTCCTGATCCATACCCTACCTAGGTACCCACGACATACAACTACCTTTCAAAATTGTGTGCATAACATTAGACAATAAAATATTTCAGAAATGGTTCTTACCCAATTTTTTTATACCTGTTCTTCGATGCTATCACCCTATTTTTGTTTTTTACCTCATTAGTAGTTCTTTAGGAGGATTCTTACACTCCTGTCAACAATATTTCAACCACAACCTTCCCATGGTCATCCTCTGCTTGAGGTTTCCCATCATTGGTAATTGTCTTCCTCAACAATTACAACTCCTTTCTATACACAACATGCATAATTAGTTGTAATATCAATTAAAATGCATGTATCATACATTCAAATCCATAAAACATCTTCAAAATGTCCTAGCATATATTTATGCACTTCATCACATTATCCTCAAAGGTTTTCATGAATGCAGTACATAAAGTTCTCCATTGTTTTTGCAGTAATACAATCATCATCACTATGGTGTCAAAACATTTACTTTTATTAGTAAATCATCCTTCTTATTCCAAAGGAAACATAACACATAGCAAGAAAGGAGTAAGGGGATCTCCCCTTCTTTCGATTCTTTCTACACCACCTCGGACTTTTCATCCCAGTTAAGTTATCTCTAAAGTCCTCGCTGCCTTTTCTTAACATGGGTTCAACCAAGCTTATTCAATCAAACATATTCATTTATTCATTCATTAGTATTATATTCATTACATGATGCTTTCAAAATGTAATCCAATATATATATATATATATATAATCTTGTAGGTCACTGCTTAGTTTCTCAGTAGTTATTAAGGTTGTGACTCTAACCTCCTGACAGAATTTTCACACAGTTCTTCCACATGGAACTCCCTCAGCATGAAACTTCCTTATTTCACATCCATCACTATATGTGATGGCCTTATCCTTGAGTTAGCTCTAGTTGTTTACCAAATATTCCATAAGGAATATAGAAATGAATCTTTGTCATGCACCCAAATTATGTATCCATACATATTCTGGTTTTGTTAACTTACATCCATGATGTACTTAACCATATGGATAATAAAAAATATGTGCGTAGCTGCCATGGGTATATTTCACAACCTACATACATCTCTATTCTAAAATTAGTCAACTCATGACTGTTCAATCTCATCCTTATGTGATCCTCAAGGCACAATCATTTGCCTCTTGTCTTGATATAGACCATCCTTGCTCATTTACTCTTTTATTTATTTATACTCATCTTTCATGAGGAAATGGAGCACATTCCCCCTTAAGCTATCATTCAAAAAAAAACTTTCATGACTCTTTAAAATAATGGAGTCAACCATGCATCCATGGTTTTCACTTAATCTTGGCAAGTGCAATTCTTTCCTTACATATCACTCATCAAGGAAGCCATATTGTGCCTTTAGTATACATATACCCTTACATCATATATGTGCATCACTTTCACATTTAATATCATTCATACCTAACGAGTATTACTATCAAGATTCATATCAAGAAGCTTGAAAATGCATTAAATCCATGCACTCAAGCATAAACACATGCAAACCTAACCAAACATCATGGAAGCTCATTTATTTCACCCTTTCCATGTCACGCGTGCACATGGGAATCTCAGACTTCTAGAGTATCTTTAGGTTGAGATCAGTCTTGACCATTACATCTAGAATTCTTCTTTCTATTCAACATAGTCAGGGACGGAGGCCATTCTCCTCCTCCCACAAGAACTTTGGAAGATTAGTTTCCTATCCACCAAGCAAGGGAGGCTGTTGTGATTTTTCACTCAATCATTATATAATTCTACAACTTCATTTATCATCTTGATTAGAAAAAAAAAAAAAACCCATGTCCAACAATTCCTATACCCAGAAACAAAATTTGTTTCTCAGTCCACTTGAAACTCGAGAGTTGTGCATGCTCTCCCTTTTCAGGGAATGGTTACCAAAATCATTCCTCTTATCGTGAGGGGTTATACACCTATACTAGGTTTAATCCTTCATTAAAGCAATAATCATTACTACTATGGATCCTTTCCATACGTTCACATTGCTATTTTAGTTTAAATATTAGTGTTCTTCAGCATAATCCCATTCCTATAGAATCAACTTTCATTTCCCAAGAAATTCTAGGCTCCCTTTGTCACAGACTAGCATGGTTCAATATTGTTGGGGTAAATTCCCAACTGTATTTTAAATCTGTACTCAAGGAAATTTTGTAGATGATTTATGTTTGGCGATAATATTCTCCACAAGCTCATCTTAGCCTTGTTAATTGAATCTTATGACTGTACAACAACACATACAATTGCACAGTGAAGTCAACTTCTTTATTTGGGAACATTAGCAACATACAATGCCAATTTCCAAAACATCTATCAACAATAAAGGATCTCATTCCTCTCTTTGGTAGAGTTTTTCTAAGCCTCTTGGGAATGCGGTAAGATAGGGTGTTACCCCTTAAGTTCTCCATAAATAATTTCATACGACTCATGCAAGATCCGAAGAAGGCCAAGTGCTTTTGTCGTGCTCTGATACCAATCTGTAACACACCCATGGTCGGGCGTAAAATTTTTGTTCTTCTTAAGAGGATCAATACCCTCATTCGGGGTCTCTATTCCATTCTTCTCTTCCAAATCTCTCCAGCCACGGTCTCCATGCTTCGAACCGAGCTCAGAGCTAGCAGCTATCCTCTCCCAATTTCTTCAGGTTATTTCATCCCTCTATACTTGCATATGACTGTGGGCTATAACCATATGCCAAAACAATAGGCACCAAGACAACCACCGCCCGAATCTTTTGAAGTGGAAAATCTATGAAGTTCAGAATCCGACATCGCGTGTCCTCGGGGGTTTCGATGGCCCTAATTCACTTCGGGACTTTGGTTTTCAGGAGTCGCAGATGCTCACACACCCTTTTCTCCCGAAGTACTCTGTACCCAGAGTTCTAGATCAAGTTCCACACATCCATTTTAAATCAACGACTCAAGTTTATTTCGGGACTTCAACATTTGGGGGCTTTAGATGTTGCTATAGCCTCTCTTCCTGGAACATTTTCTTCCAGAGTTAAGGATCATGTGCCATGCGTCTTTCCCAATCAATGATTCTTTTTTACTTCAGGACTTTGGGGTTCTGGAGTTTCGAACATTCCAACAATCTATTCTCCTGAAGTACTTTATTTCAAAGTCAAGGATCATGTGCCACATGTCCTTCTCGTTTGACGGTGGGGATCCACTTTGGGAAACCCTTTGCTCTGCGTTGCTTTCTCCTTTCTTCCAAAGTACGCGATCTATTAACGTGTGTCTCTCGCAGATCGATGACTATGAATCACTTTGTCTATTCGGTCTTCAGGAGTTTTGAACACTCCAACACCTTTATCCTCTGAATTACTCCATACCTGAAGTTAAAGGTTGAGAACCACACGTATTTCTTGATCGACCACTGTGATCTACTTCGGGACTTCGATGTTTGAGAGTCCTTAACTCAAATGACGCCACTTTCCTCCGAAGTGGCTATCTTCCGAAATGGAAGATCTGCTGACACTTGTCCTCAGCTGTCAAACAACTTAGATGAAATCTGACTCTCCAACCTTCGAAATTTCTAGTCCAACACATCACCTTCTCTCTTGGACTGACCTCACCCAAATTCAATGATCTGTCGATTCTTATCTCCCACAGATCAACGATTTCAAATCACGTCAGGTCTTCGGGCTTCGGGAGGTTCAACCTCTCCACACTCATTTTCTCCCACAGTAATTTCACTTGAATTCAATGGATTTCACCACGTATCCTCTCTCTCATACAGATGGTATAGACGGACTTCGTTGCTCCACATATTTCCAAAGGAACTCATGGCTAATTGCCTCTTAATACCCCAATGTGTTCCACTCCGAGTGGGACACTTGGCATCACCATCACTTGACACATGGGTCCCCACGTACTCTTGATGTAATACCCACATTCCCTTGATCAAATGGTCGAGAGGGGTCCTGAAGGATCCATAGATCCACATTCGACATTACTTTGCTACTTAATTCTTCGAGAGTTTTGGCATTACTAAGCCTTTATTATCTCAAAGCAGTCAACGGTGGATTGACTACCTCATATATCTGATGGTCAGGATGGCTCCTAGGAATCCTCAGATCTAAGGCCGAGATTAACTTTGGGACTTCAGGGATTTTACCTCCCTTGTGATAAACTTTCTCAATTCGCTGAACTCATGAAGTACAAAAGACTCAAGGGGTTAACTCTCGCGCTCTTTCCCATATCCAACGGTCACATCAGACCTTGGCTCTTCTCGAACAGATCTCATTCATTCATATTCCAAAAAAATGAATCTTCCCTTCCGATACTTCAATCTCGCTATTCTTCTTGAGATTTGTTAGCTCTAAAAGGCCTAAGACCTTTGCGCTCTTTCTCTTGAACCTAACACTTGGAAGAATTCTTTTGTGCACCCCTTGCACTCATTCATCAACTCTAGAACTTAAGAGGTCCTCGGTCTCTTCCCACCTCACAGAGAGCCTGTGCATACATGCACTACCTCTCTTGATCTTAACAAACTCCTTCCTCTAGGAGACTTAGAACGACTGGGAGTTTCGACATGCACATGTGAAACTATGCCCAAGGTCGAGGAACTCATAGTTCATTTATTTTAACTTGAGCCACCACATGGCTCAAGAATTTACATGTACAAGCCAGATAATTCCTTACTTCCTTAAATACACAATCAGACAGAATTAAAGGGATATAATATAACCATTAAGAAAATATGTACATCCTTGAAACATTCATAGGATATCCAACTTTAATTTCCAGTTACACTTCAATTACATGGGATATGAAAATACTTATCTATTACAAGTTGCATCCAACTAACTAACTGTGGGTGTGTGCCTTTCCACCCAACCATAGGCTCAGAGGCATTAATCCTTAGCACTCTGGTCACCCCCATGCCAAGCCATGATATCACTAGGGAACTATGTTGTCTCTCAGAGACCTTCTCTCTATCACAATATCCCTGNCCTTCTCGGCGTTTAGATCTGGGGCCATCGTAGCCTACCTCCTGCAAACAAGATCAAATAGAAAAGGTGAGCCAATACCGCTGCACCCACCCGCATGCAAACCCGTAGGCGGTCTCAGACTTCGCAGGGACCCTCTGAAGGTTCTGCCTTGGAATTTGATCCGTGCCCTATAAACCCTGGTCGCTGCTAGACGCTTCCCTGCAACCAAACAGTACGCTGAGACACCAAAACCGCATCTCCAACTCGCGAGCAAACGCTCAGGCAAAGTGCTGCAACACCATTCCGTTGCCCTGGACTAGATTGCTACTCCAAAACCGTGATGATGCCAAACCCTGGGTGCTCGGCTGCTGCAGTTCGCTTCCTGCACTCGAAAACTAGAGCGAGGCAGCTAGGGTTTGGGCCCTAGCCGCGATGACTCGTCTCGCCTCATTGTTTTTTTCCTATCAAAAAGATTTCTAACTAAAGGTGAGTGGGCTTGGCCCAGAAACGGTTAAACTCTCACGACGAGCCACGCCCTCGCTCGGGATTGAGCACAGGACCTGTCCGTCTTAACGAGAGTGACCTTACCACTACGTCGCCTCCACTGACCTTGCCTATGCCTCATTTCAACATACCAAACCTTTCAAAATGTAATTCAACATTTCAAAGGATTTTAACAAATGTGCCAATATTCATGGCCACATTCAAACCCAATGCACTCTTGCATTGATTTCAAGTTTGTCACACTTTATAACAGGTTCTTGGCCATGGTGTGTTGGAATTTAACCAACCTCTTCACCATATGGCTTATTCATTTTCATTCACTCTTATAGAAGGACCATTATTCCTACTATAGGCCGATCACGATCCCAAATCAGTACACATGAAACTCAAAAGTTTCACATGAATTCCTTTAAGCATTCTTCCTTCATTAATAACTAGGGTGCCAACACTCATGGCCACTCAAATTTGTTTTCCTTCAATGCTTACATAATGTAAGTAAAACATTGGAAGGTCCTCCTTCCTTACTGAAAAATCCATTGTCATCCATGTTATGCAACATCCATTCCCTCAATGCATTCCATGCAACGTGCTAACTACGAGGACCTTTATTCCCATAGAACTAGTCTCTGTGACCATAGTCTAATGTAGAGTGCTAAACTCTACCTTCCTTGAATGGCCTAGATGAACTTTGTTTTCTCTCCATGAGATCGAGAGTTGTTACCTTAGCTCTATTATTTTCAGGCGCTACCCTTTCAGCTCCTGTGTCTAGGTGTTATGATCCTGGCTAAACCCCTTGTCTACAATTCGACGGTGAAGATCCATCTTCCCCCAGATCCAATGATGGCAAGGGATTGTGGAACCTCAACTAGTTCGCGGTTTAATTCTCCTTTCGATCTCCGAAATGGATACAGGCCATTAATATTATCCCTAATCGATTCTATCCACATGATTCCAATCATAACAATTCTGGCATAGAAGTATTTGACCGAGAATTTAGATTGAGAGATTGATTTTCCAAATCAAACCACATAACCCAATCACGATACGAGTTTACATGACATTGACGCGTGGGTTCCTTGCAGGTCCACCCACCGATCATTCACAGATCAACGGTTCACAGTGATTGGGGAATCCCCAATGTGCTCACTCTTTATCGAAGAGTTCAATCTCCATAACCTGAAAAGTGCTCACCCCACTCTTTTAATCATGGTCGTTGATCATCCACCCCGAGAAGATCAACAATGTAGGTTGATTGTGGGCCATGAACTAACACTCTCATTAATTCTGACTTCGTGCTCTGCAATGAATACCGACCGTCTGATCTACGATCGGACCCCAAACTCAAAACAAAACTATACTGAATTTAAATTATGGGCACATGCTCTTCCATTAACTTGTGTGCCTATTCGATCTCCGCAATGAATATGGGTCATTGATCTTATCGAACGACTGGTGTTTGATCCGTTAACTCCAGTGGATCTTGAAGTCCATATAATGAATGAGATTGGTTTCCTTTTGATGAATGAATCACGTTCATATCCTCTGTCAGGTTCTCCATTAACCTGATTCGATCAGGGTTTTCTTCCTGATCCATACCCTACCTAGGTACCCACGACATACAACTACCTTTCAAAATTGTGTGCATAACATTAGACAATAAAATATTTCAGAAATGGTTCTTACCCAATTTTTTTATACCTGTTCTTCGATGCTATCACCCTATTTTTGTTTTTTACCTCATTAGTAGTTCTTTAGGAGGATTCTTACACTCCTGTCAACAATATTTCAACCACAACCTTCCCATGGTCATCCTCTGCTTGAGGTTTCCCATCATTGGTAATTGTCTTCCTCAACAATTACAACTCCTTTCTATACACAACATGCATAATTAGTTGTAATATCAATTAAAATGCATGTATCATACATTCAAATCCATAAAACATCTTCAAAATGTCCTAGCATATATTTATGCACTTCATCACATTATCCTCAAAGGTTTTCATGAATGCAGTACATAAAGTTCTCCATTGTTTTTGCAGTAATACAATCATCATCACTATGGTGTCAAAACATTTACTTTTATTAGTAAATCATCCTTCTTATTCCAAAGGAAACATAACACATAGCAAGAAAGGAGTAAGGGGATCTCCCCTTCTTTCGATTCTTTCTACACCACCTCGGACTTTTCATCCCAGTTAAGTTATCTCTAAAGTCCTCGCTGCCTTTTCTTAACATGGGTTCAACCAAGCTTATTCAATCAAACATATTCATTTATTCATTCATTAGTATTATATTCATTACATGATGCTTTCAAAATGTAATCCAATATATATATATATATATATAATCTTGTAGGTCACTGCTTAGTTTCTCAGTAGTTATTAAGGTTGTGACTCTAACCTCCTGACAGAATTTTCACACAGTTCTTCCACATGGAACTCCCTCAGCATGAAACTTCCTTATTTCACATCCATCACTATATGTGATGGCCTTATCCTTGAGTTAGCTCTAGTTGTTTACCAAATATTCCATAAGGAATATAGAAATGAATCTTTGTCATGCACCCAAATTATGTATCCATACATATTCTGGTTTTGTTAACTTACATCCATGATGTACTTAACCATATGGATAATAAAAAATATGTGCGTAGCTGCCATGGGTATATTTCACAACCTACATACATCTCTATTCTAAAATTAGTCAACTCATGACTGTTCAATCTCATCCTTATGTGATCCTCAAGGCACAATCATTTGCCTCTTGTCTTGATATAGACCATCCTTGCTCATTTACTCTTTTATTTATTTATACTCATCTTTCATGAGGAAATGGAGCACATTCCCCCTTAAGCTATCATTCAAAAAAAAACTTTCATGACTCTTTAAAATAATGGAGTCAACCATGCATCCATGGTTTTCACTTAATCTTGGCAAGTGCAATTCTTTCCTTACATATCACTCATCAAGGAAGCCATATTGTGCCTTTAGTATACATATACCCTTACATCATATATGTGCATCACTTTCACATTTAATATCATTCATACCTAACGAGTATTACTATCAAGATTCATATCAAGAAGCTTGAAAATGCATTAAATCCATGCACTCAAGCATAAACACATGCAAACCTAACCAAACATCATGGAAGCTCATTTATTTCACCCTTTCCATGTCACGCGTGCACATGGGAATCTCAGACTTCTAGAGTATCTTTAGGTTGAGATCAGTCTTGACCATTACATCTAGAATTCTTCTTTCTATTCAACATAGTCAGGGACGGAGGCCATTCTCCTCCTCCCACAAGAACTTTGGAAGATTAGTTTCCTATCCACCAAGCAAGGGAGGCTGTTGTGATTTTTCACTCAATCATTATATAATTCTACAACTTCATTTATCATCTTGATTAGAAAAAAAAAAAAAACCCATGTCCAACAATTCCTATACCCAGAAACAAAATTTGTTTCTCAGTCCACTTGAAACTCGAGAGTTGTGCATGCTCTCCCTTTTCAGGGAATGGTTACCAAAATCATTCCTCTTATCGTGAGGGGTTATACACCTATACTAGGTTTAATCCTTCATTAAAGCAATAATCATTACTACTATGGATCCTTTCCATACGTTCACATTGCTATTTTAGTTTAAATATTAGTGTTCTTCAGCATAATCCCATTCCTATAGAATCAACTTTCATTTCCCAAGAAATTCTAGGCTCCCTTTGTCACAGACTAGCATGGTTCAATATTGTTGGGGTAAATTCCCAACTGTATTTTAAATCTGTACTCAAGGAAATTTTGTAGATGATTTATGTTTGGCGATAATATTCTCCACAAGCTCATCTTAGCCTTGTTAATTGAATCTTATGACTGTACAACAACACATACAATTGCACAGTGAAGTCAACTTCTTTATTTGGGAACATTAGCAACATACAATGCCAATTTCCAAAACATCTATCAACAATAAAGGATCTCATTCCTCTCTTTGGTAGAGTTTTTCTAAGCCTCTTGGGAATGCGGTAAGATAGGGTGTTACCCCTTAAGTTCTCCATAAATAATTTCATACGACTCATGCAAGATCCGAAGAAGGCCAAGTGCTTTTGTCGTGCTCTGATACCAATCTGTAACACACCCATGGTCGGGCGTAAAATTTTTGTTCTTCTTAAGAGGATCAATACCCTCATTCGGGGTCTCTATTCCATTCTTCTCTTCCAAATCTCTCCAGCCACGGTCTCCATGCTTCGAACCGAGCTCAGAGCTAGCAGCTATCCTCTCCCAATTTCTTCAGGTTATTTCATCCCTCTATACTTGCATATGACTGTGGGCTATAACCATATGCCAAAACAATAGGCACCAAGACAACCACCGCCCGAATCTTTTGAAGTGGAAAATCTATGAAGTTCAGAATCCGACATCGCGTGTCCTCGGGGGTTTCGATGGCCCTAATTCACTTCGGGACTTTGGTTTTCAGGAGTCGCAGATGCTCACACACCCTTTTCTCCCGAAGTACTCTGTACCCAGAGTTCTAGATCAAGTTCCACACATCCATTTTAAATCAACGACTCAAGTTTATTTCGGGACTTCAACATTTGGGGGCTTTAGATGTTGCTATAGCCTCTCTTCCTGGAACATTTTCTTCCAGAGTTAAGGATCATGTGCCATGCGTCTTTCCCAATCAATGATTCTTTTTTACTTCAGGACTTTGGGGTTCTGGAGTTTCGAACATTCCAACAATCTATTCTCCTGAAGTACTTTATTTCAAAGTCAAGGATCATGTGCCACATGTCCTTCTCGTTTGACGGTGGGGATCCACTTTGGGAAACCCTTTGCTCTGCGTTGCTTTCTCCTTTCTTCCAAAGTACGCGATCTATTAACGTGTGTCTCTCGCAGATCGATGACTATGAATCACTTTGTCTATTCGGTCTTCAGGAGTTTTGAACACTCCAACACCTTTATCCTCTGAATTACTCCATACCTGAAGTTAAAGGTTGAGAACCACACGTATTTCTTGATCGACCACTGTGATCTACTTCGGGACTTCGATGTTTGAGAGTCCTTAACTCAAATGACGCCACTTTCCTCCGAAGTGGCTATCTTCCGAAATGGAAGATCTGCTGACACTTGTCCTCAGCTGTCAAACAACTTAGATGAAATCTGACTCTCCAACCTTCGAAATTTCTAGTCCAACACATCACCTTCTCTCTTGGACTGACCTCACCCAAATTCAATGATCTGTCGATTCTTATCTCCCACAGATCAACGATTTCAAATCACGTCAGGTCTTCGGGCTTCGGGAGGTTCAACCTCTCCACACTCATTTTCTCCCACAGTAATTTCACTTGAATTCAATGGATTTCACCACGTATCCTCTCTCTCATACAGATGGTATAGACGGACTTCGTTGCTCCACATATTTCCAAAGGAACTCATGGCTAATTGCCTCTTAATACCCCAATGTGTTCCACTCCGAGTGGGACACTTGGCATCACCATCACTTGACACATGGGTCCCCACGTACTCTTGATGTAATACCCACATTCCCTTGATCAAATGGTCGAGAGGGGTCCTGAAGGATCCATAGATCCACATTCGACATTACTTTGCTACTTAATTCTTCGAGAGTTTTGGCATTACTAAGCCTTTATTATCTCAAAGCAGTCAACGGTGGATTGACTACCTCATATATCTGATGGTCAGGATGGCTCCTAGGAATCCTCAGATCTAAGGCCGAGATTAACTTTGGGACTTCAGGGATTTTACCTCCCTTGTGATAAACTTTCTCAATTCGCTGAACTCATGAAGTACAAAAGACTCAAGGGGTTAACTCTCGCGCTCTTTCCCATATCCAACGGTCACATCAGACCTTGGCTCTTCTCGAACAGATCTCATTCATTCATATTCCAAAAAAATGAATCTTCCCTTCCGATACTTCAATCTCGCTATTCTTCTTGAGATTTGTTAGCTCTAAAAGGCCTAAGACCTTTGCGCTCTTTCTCTTGAACCTAACACTTGGAAGAATTCTTTTGTGCACCCCTTGCACTCATTCATCAACTCTAGAACTTAAGAGGTCCTCGGTCTCTTCCCACCTCACAGAGAGCCTGTGCATACATGCACTACCTCTCTTGATCTTAACAAACTCCTTCCTCTAGGAGACTTAGAACGACTGGGAGTTTCGACATGCACATGTGAAACTATGCCCAAGGTCGAGGAACTCATAGTTCATTTATTTTAACTTGAGCCACCACATGGCTCAAGAATTTACATGTACAAGCCAGATAATTCCTTACTTCCTTAAATACACAATCAGACAGAATTAAAGGGATATAATATAACCATTAAGAAAATATGTACATCCTTGAAACATTCATAGGATATCCAACTTTAATTTCCAGTTACACTTCAATTACATGGGATATGAAAATACTTATCTATTACAAGTTGCATCCAACTAACTAACTGTGGGTGTGTGCCTTTCCACCCAACCATAGGCTCAGAGGCATTAATCCTTAGCACTCTGGTCACCCCCATGCCAAGCCATGATATCACTAGGGAACTATGTTGTCTCTCAGAGACCTTCTCTCTATCACAATATCCCTGYGAGRTTTATCAGATGCTTCCTCAACATCAAGCTTGCGTTCAGGTCCTTCAGGTCATGTTCTTTKCATTTCTTTTTGGTTCACGCATCTCCTTCTGATCTTGCACTCTTGTCTGGTGTCTTTTCTCTTKCTATCCCTCTTCCTTACCATCCCCGTGTATGTATCTTACCTTCCTTCTTTAGGAAGGTTTTCTAACCTATCCTATTCCTTCTGTCAGAAGGAAGCTTGGGTCTGYAGGKCTCTGTGGTACTTCAGGCTGACAACCCATGTTTCCATTCATGGGGGTGGTTGATTATTCAACCACCAGTCCTTTCCTTCATTAAATGATTCTTTCATCTAGAGATATCATGGCTCRTACTTCAAGGATTCACCCCCCCAATGGTCAGTTATGAGAAATTTAACAATAATACATTTACATCATCCACATTCCTTAGCATGGTAATCCTATTTTATGAATAATTACAAGCTGGAGGAAATAGGGGAGTTACAAGGAGGAAGCGCCACCTTCATTCACATGCACTCCTCTCGCCACTAGTCTTATGCCCCCCCCAAAGGACCTATATTATGGCGATGGAGACTGCATAGTGGAGGAAGAGATTCCCCCGTGCTAGAAGGAGACCCCCTTGAATGTTATTTCTGTAGTGGATGAAAATGATATGGCGATTGCAGTGCATACAGTGGACGCAGGAAACACAACTGAAGCAGTGGAATAAATGGATGCCAAGATGATGGAGGATCTGCCTCTTTCAACCCCTCTCTAATTCGTAGAGGAGCATATTCAGCTCATTTTTTATTTGCGACAAAAATTGGATGATCGGGCCCATATCCATAACTTCTTGGGACAACGCTTGGACCTCCTGATGGGCGCGATGATAAATTATCCAACAAGAAAAATATGTCCAACCTATGGACAATTCTTTGTCCCAACCTACAATGCTCAAGGATGGTCGAGCCCAAGCTAACTTCTAGGTTTCATGGTCTCTTTTTGCTTTCGTCATTACCGCAGAGAGTTACCATTCTCATTCATGCTTTGTAAGATAGTCGGCTAGGGCCACTACATAATAGACACTCTACTCTTTTTTTTGTTACAATTTCAATCACAATTTCAGACATGTTTTCAGTTGCAGTTTCAAACATGCTTAATGGCCACCTATCCTAGTTTCCCTGTTGTAGAAAGACAAGTGGAAGAATCATTTTTTTTGTATAGCCACACAATAATATAAATATATTTTTGAACTCTTTTATTTAAAAAAAATATATATTATGGGTGTTTGAGAATCTTGCACTAATCTAAAAAAAATCTCAAAATATGAGATTAAAGAATCTCCCTTTTTTTTTGTTATGAGGCTCATATGTTAATTGACGTTCATCCCAACTTAATATTATGGGTGTTTGAGAATCTCGCACTAATATAAAAGAATCTCAAAATCTAATGATTTTATGGGAGAGTAATATAATTATGACTAGTTCTTATTTATTTATTTAGATACTATGGGAGAGTAATATAATTATGACTAGTTCTTATTTATTTAAATTAGTTTTTTAAATGCATTTTAACTAGGATATCTTTGACTTTTTAACGTTGTTGTATATGGATAAAGAGGTTTTGTAAATGATATTGTCTCATGTGAAACCTCAACAATTCTTGTATCAATAAAGACGTTTTGTAAAAAATAATTAATTTACAAAATCAAAGTAAATTAAGTACAATTCTTGTATCAATAAAGACATTTTGTAAAAAATAATTAATTTACAAAATCAAAGTAAATTAAGTATCAAAAATTATGTCTATGGGCATATCAAAGTATCATGTCTTGATTTCTTATCAATTAAAAAATATTCATCAAATAATAATAATCACCCACTTTGTGTAGATTTTGACTCTATAGGTGAATGAACCTATCGTT
>JZKD02S0523897.1:0-16695 GCA_000966675.3 Picea glauca
TCTACTCAGATAAGTTGGAATAACTGAATTGACAAAGAAAGAACTATGCATTTCCCTGTTGGATTTGGGCAATGACCCACTTCAAGTTCTCTTCAATATAGTTTCTCAAAGGGGCAACATTGATGTCATTGCGGATTTGAATGTTGAAAACTTCATTTTCTAATTCGCTTAGATCAATTGAAAGTTTGCAAAAAGTTTCATCGATGTCTGCATTCTGTACCGAATACCAGACTAGCCAGTTGTGCACCTCTTGTTCATGATATTCAATAATGCTATAAAAATTTTCTAAAGACAAGGCTTTCAAATTATAAAATTGTTTATCGAAAGCTTTCTTGGTTTATGCCAGCGAGTTGAGGATTAAGCTGAGGTCCTGGAAGCCATTTGTGTTTCCTGCTAAGTCTATTTTGGTGAGCTTTGTCAATAATGTTTCTTTCTTTGATATCACTTGCTCACATGATTGGACGATGACATACAATTTTTTCACTTTCTCTTTCCAGCATGCTTCTAGTTGAGTGAGCAATTTATTGGAAGAGAGATCATGTTGTCTTCTTCTAGTCTCTGCCATGTTGTTGACATGAAAGGAAAAAGGGATGACTGTGTGCACATAGAAACTTTCTTCATTTTTTAAATCCATCTAGAAAAGTAGGAGGAAGTTATGTGCCCTGCTCCCTAGGGAATCCATATTATGTGATGTTTCCGAGGCCTTCGTAATTAGTTCCATTCTTTTGTTGATATTATTTCTCGACATATCCTCTACAGGATGTGAGGAAGATGGAGGACCATTTTAGATTTGTTGCAGGAGTGCACGTAGTAGCAGGCATTGCTATTCGCAAAGAACTGTGAAGAAATGGTATAGGAAACAAAGATTCCTCTAATTCCTTAATGCGGTTCTTTAGTCTGGAATTTTCGGCTTCAATGAGTCCAACAGAACCATGAAGAACATATCTGGTTTCCATGTGAAGTTGAGACATTTTGGATGCCTGCATATTGTCAAGGTCAAGTTCTGAACGATGTATTTTTTGGTTATTATTTACATCTTTTTTTTCAATGATTAATTTTTTTGATTTGGATTCAAAAACAACATTCTAGAATATGAAGGATTCATATTCGTAAAAAATTAGGGTATCAACCATGTCCATTGAGCAGGTAAGCTGAATTTCGTCTGCGAGCTGATCAAGGTTGCAGAATATGCTTTCCAGATCAGCGTCAACATCCATGTTTTCACTGTAAGTTTTGGGATGCTCCGCCTCCCCTGCAATTCTTTTTCCCTTCTTCTACACGGGAAGGTCGTGAGGAAGATGTTCATTGTATTTCTACAAAACTGATGTAGATATGGTGCCAGTGCTTTTCTGAAACGTTGATTTTCTCCTGATGCTGCTTGAAATGAAGAACTGAAGTGGGCAATATAATCCCCCGGAAACATTATCCTCATTAATGAAAATATCTATGGATGTTGTATGATGGCTTGTTAAAAGTAAAGCTTAATTATTGCATACTTAGAAGTGCGAAGGTGGCATGGAAAATATCCTCATTAATGACAATATCTATGCGTATTGTATGATGACCTGTTATAAGTAAATCTTAATTATTTCATAATTAAAAGTGCGAAGGTGGCAATTACGATGAAGAACATTTAAGGAGCGAAGTTTTCGTGAATGAACCAAGGTGGCGGTGTGCGAATGACATTCCATGGTATTTCAAATTACGACTTGGAAGAGATTGGAAGTTTCGTGAATGAACCAAGGTGGCGGCGTGTGAATGACATTCCATGGCGTTTGAAATTAAGACTAGGAAGGGATAAGAAAATCCTTCGCATAAATTGCATTGATGGCAGAACTTCTCGATCCTTGCGCACATCAATGACAGATTAGACAGTGCCTGCACGATGACCTGTTACCATTAAAGATTTAGAAAGAAGACATATATATATATATATATATATATATATAAACACTATTTCTTATTATGCATATATGCGAAGGTGAGGGGCACGAGGAAGAGAAAGCAAGGAAGTAATGGCCAAGTGTTAAAGTGCATAATGAAACTAATGAGTTTACAATGCTAAGGTTGCATGAGTTGGAATTGCTCAGCAAAGCAATGTATGGATGTCATTCCATACTTTACCACTTTCGGGATGGCGGGTTCTCGGATGGGCGGGCTCAAAAATTTTTTTCTATTGTTTGGTGTTCTATAAATAGCACACACAGTTCCACTATATACAAATAGACAAGGGGACTTGCGGGTTGGCTTATATTTTATAGACTATTGACAGTTTCTGGATCATGGGTTCTCGAGTTGGCGGGGTAAAAAACGGGGCTTTATTGCTAGGTTTCTTACAAATATATTATGACAATAATTTGATAAGCGGGTTTGTGTTCTGGCCATATCAACATTCTACTGCAGGGCTGGTAGGATCCCAGAAATGAGCAATACATATCAAATATGCACAGATATGTTATTCCATACTTAGCCACTTATTTGGATCGCGGACTTCACTCCATCCAACTCCTAGTGCATATTTTATAATTCATGTGCAACACCAACTTTGTGGTTACCAGATTGTTGTGTGTAGATATGAGGAAAAAATAGATATGTACCTTTATTAAGTATCGACATCAGATTTTATACACCATGTACCCATATCACATTCCATACTTGTGGGTTCTCGGGCGGGAAGGGTCAAAAAAAGCCTTCTATTGTTCTGTGTTATACAAATAGCACATACAGTTCCACGATATACAATTTGGCAGGCGGACTTGCAGGGTGGTTAAGATTTTAGACGCCATTATTTGGATCACGCACTTGCAAGCTGCACAATATGCCTCTAATGTTTCCTATCCTGTGAATAGCCATTATGGTTGGGCGATATAGAAATTCACAAGTGGACTTGTGAGGTGGCCGGCCCAACATTGTATCTGTTGGATGGCGGAAGTGCAGGGTAGTTGCATCTACACGCAAAACAAAAGAAACAAAAAAAAAACATAGCTACAAATAAGTTTGACAAACACAGAGAAAGTAAACGAAAAATTGTTTACTGTGGAACACAGGCAGGAAAAGGGTGCACCTTTGCATGGTTTGGTCTACGTGTGTGGGTAGGAGTTCTTTGCATCCTCTACTTTTCCTGTCTGTTTCTATGAACAAAAGTACAAAGAAAAACGGATATGAACATAAGTTCATATGTTAAGAAAAAGGCGACTACTATGTACATATACAAAAAAAACTAGAATATGTTGAATAGAGTTAGAAATAGTTTTTGGGAGGATGTACCTTTTTTTATTTTTCCTGTACAATGTAAATTTTATAATTCAAGTAAAACACCGTCTAGAGCAATGTGTGTACAAATCAGAGATATAGATATGATTTGAAACATACAAATATGGACTTATTTGGATTCGACGTCCATGTATCCGAATTCCAGCAGGCTGAAAAGCAACTTTATCAAGTGTTAGTCCTTGTGATCTATGGACTGTATGTGCACATGCAAGTTTAATTGGAAACTGTTTTCGAATCTTTAGTTGACCTGTCTTTTCTGATGTTGACATTGGCTTCGATATTCTCAAAATAGGTGTCCAATCACTTCCAGTATTTGAATTATATAGATAAGACAACTTACTTGCTTGTCACTTGTTTATATGTTGTTCATGGAACTTAATCCAAAGGACATCCACTTTTTCTGTCTTCGTATAGCCTTTCAGTATTCCATCTACACCATTCACCAACCCATCCTGTGAATCATAGTTGCATGCATATATTTCAACCAACATTTCTAATTTGAGGACAAGCTGCAAAGGTAAAGTGACTGAATGTTCATGACGTGGAACATTTCCATGGTTGTCTTCTTCCAAATCAATGGAATTGATGATGATATCATCGCTAGGCATTGGGGAGAGCATGTGGTTGTTATGGTTTGCAACATCTTTATTTACGTAGAAAAGGTAAGGGAATTTTGGGTCTCTTGGTGCAGGTCGTAAGCATCTCAAATTGATATGGGTCAAGTCATCATGTGTTTGGTTGTTGGTGTGCATTCTATTCAGAATTGCAATGAATGTTTCATCTGTTTGGCGCATTGTAGTATGAAACTCAAAGCATTTAATATTGTCTCTCCAGAAGTCATCGGTGACTATTTCCATGTTGACCGTGGTTTGTTCAAATATCAAACAATCTTGGATGGGTTGTGCCTGGTAAAGATCCCCACATAATATCATGTCAATGTTTCCAATGTATTTCATCTGCACATGTTTTATGCTTCTTAGTCAGCTCTCAATGGAATAAAAGAACTGACTCCCAATCAAAGATGCTTCATCTATAAAGACAAGTTGGATTTCCTCATAAAGCGTAGATAATGTATCCATCATTTCCTTGCTAAGTGGAAGAAGTTGTGACTTGTTAAAAGGCATTAAAAATGCAGAGGGGACTGTTGTTCCACCAGCATTGTATGCAACTTTTCCTGTGTATGCAACTATTAGGCCCTTTGGTTTCATAGGATCGGAGGAATTGTTTGAATCATAGATTCGTATAAGCATTTGGAACAATTCTTTTGCTGTGAATGTCCTGCTTGTTCCTGCTCCACCTGTAAGGAACACGTGCACAAGACTGTTCATGTTCAAGCGTTTTTTAAGAGCAATATCCTTTACAATTGTTTCTTTTTCACGATTCGACAGACGTCTTATTCTGTGGTATTTATTATTTTCAATTAGGAAAGTATGTTTTGTAACTTGAAAACCAAGATTGATACGTTTTTCACTTCCAGCTGCTGGAGGACGAGGCAAATCTCTTTGTAAGTCATAGGACTCAGAAGCAGGTCTGGTTGTATTTGGGTCTCTGAATGTGTCATCATGATCACCAGGGTTTTCTAGGTCATTAAGTGCAACCTCTAGATCGCCCCATGTTGGATTAACATTGTAGGTAAATCTAGCTGCATTGATGTGCACCATAGTCTCAGACGCAACATACGTAGCCTCCCATGTACAGAAGTTATGCATTAATGTCTCTTCGTTTTTATCGAACGGAACATACAGCAATGGTTTTTCTCTACAATAGTTTTCATAGTCACGATGTTTTTTGTATTTGACAAATCGTATGACAGAGGGTTTTTTTCTTTTTGATATGGGTTCACCATTTTTTTTGTAATGCGATACGAATTCTGTTAAGGAAATATGCCTAATAGGAGATGGATGATGGATGTAATAATCAATAATAGAGCGACATACTATGTCCTCTAAATTGTCGGGCTCTTGTTGCAGTGAAACCGGAGGTTTAAGGACAAATGTGCGTTTTTCAAGTGGAGATGTGTTTATGAAGACACATTTTCTTGAACTACAACTGAGGGGCAAGGAAAGTGCATTGTGAACTGCTTGTTGGGAAGACATTTGTTGAAGATTAAGCAATGTATTCCCAATTGTGCGTATCATTTGTATGGCATCAATATGACTTCTTTCATGTTCTTTGCGTATTTTTCTGAATGCACTTGTCATAGATTTGTCAATGTTCATCGTATACGAGGTACAATATGATGTTCCAGCATATGCATTCAACACATACTGCGCATCTGTATTTCCTTTCCACATAACTGGGATATCCTTGGAGAAACTATTGTTCCAAATATGAGAGAGTTTTCGTTTAAGAAAAAGTGTTGGTTGTTGAAGCGTACATTGTATGGTTTGGATGTACTTATCTTCTGAAAGATTTACCTGTGTCAAGAAGGCATCAAAGCTCATCATTTCGTCAAATCTCCCTTCTTATAGAAATGCAAACAAGGATTTAGATTTCTCAACAACAACATTTTCCTCTACACTATTTGGCTCTATGATTGTTGTAGCTCTCATTAGCGGCATGGGAAAGTTGTATCTGCAATGTGAGTTTTTTCATTTTCTACAACTTATTGTATGGTAATGTCTATGTACTTTCACAAGTTTTGGATCCAAATGATCTGTGTTGCATGTTATGTATTTATCCACAAAATGTTCGATCTCTGAATTGTTATCGTCTCCATACATTGGTGCATCCTCTATCCACAACAGTGCGTGGTCATGTTCATTTCCCCTATTCTGGAATTCAGTGACAAAAAAGTAGTCTAATATTTTTCCGAAAAACATTTCATCATGGAATATCAATTGTCTCAAAGCATTTATTATATGTCTATAGTAGCGAGTACATGTCATTGGATCTTTTCTTATGAGGTAGTCAATGTCGTTATTTTCCAGTGTATCGGTTTCTTTTTTACGTTTCTTGTTCTTATGTAGGTCAGATACTACAACCACTAATGGATCCCAACAGTGCTTTGCACTTGTAAATGTGACGAAAAATGTTGCCGGGCCTAATTGTCGGATCATTGGAAAAATATTTTTTTTGTTTTGTTGCAAATAGTCACGAGAGGTGCGGATGTTTTTGAAATCTATGTATCCAATATCAGATTTCATAATTTTTTCTAGGTTAACTTTGTACTTCACATCCTTCGTGAACAAATTTCTTCCTTCTAACTGGCCTTTTCTTATTCAAACCCACATGCAGGACAAAACTTTCTCGATTATTATGTGCATTGTCTTGAAAAACAATTTTTTTATGTGACAGGAGAAGCAACTGCTTGAATGTAGCAGCTCCCATCGAACTATTTTATGATAACTGAATAATTCTATAATGTCAGTGCCACGTCGATCTCCATACAAGAGTGTTGGAAAGTTCATTTCCTCAACGAATTTGTCCTTGAATATTCCAAGTGGACGTTGCCCCTTGGCAGGTGCAATTTTGACAATTTTGTCTTGCAAGTCACGAATGCACTATGAATCAGTGAATCCATGCACCAATGTTTCAGCNTGTTTCCTATCCTGTGAATAGCCATTATGGTTGGGCGATATAGAAATTCACAAGTGAACTTGCGAGGTGGTCGGCCCAACATTGTATCTGTTGGATGGCGGAAGTGCAGGGTAGTTGCATCTACACACAAAACAAAAGAAACAAAAAAAAACATAGCTACAAATAAGTTTGACAAACACAGAGAAAGTAAACGAAAAACTGTTTACTGTGGAACACGGGCAGGAAAAGGGTGCACCTTTGCATGGTTTGGTCTACGTGTGTGGGTAGGAGTTCTTTGCATCCTCTACTTTTCCTGTCTGTTTCTATGAACAAAAGTACAAAGAAAAACGGATATGAACATAAGTTCATATGTTAAGAAAAAGGCGACTACTATGTACATATACAAAAAAAACTAGAATATGTTGAATAGAGTTAGAAATAGTTTTTGGGAGGATGTACCTTTTTTTATTTTTCCTGTACAATGTAAATTTTATAATTCAAGTAAAACACCGTCTAGAGCAATGTGTGTACAAATCAGAGATATAGATATGATTTGAAACATACAAATATGGACTTATTCGGATTCGAAGTCCATGTATCCGAATTCCAGCAGGCTGAAAAGAAACTTTATCAAGTGTTAGTCCTTGTGATCTATGGACTGTACGTGCACATGCAAGTTTAATTGGAAACTGTTTTCGAATCTTCAGTTGACCTGTCTTTTCTGATGTTGACACTGGCTTCGATATTCTCAAAATAGGTGTCCAATCACTTCCAGTATTTGAACTATATAGATAAGACAACTTGCTTGCTTGTCGCTTGTTTATATGTTGTTCATAGAACTTAATCCAAAGGACATCCACTTTTTCTGTCTTGGTATAGCCTTTCAGTATTCCATCTGCACCATTCACCAACCCATCCTGTGAATAATAGTTGCATGCATATATTTCAACCAACATTTCTAATTTGAGGACAAGCTGCAAAGGTAAAGTGACTGAATGTTCATGCCGTGGAACATTTCCATGGTTGTCTTCTTCCAGATCAATGGAATTGATGATGATATCATCGCTAGGCATTGCGGAGAGCATGTGGTTGTTATGGTTTGCAACATCCTTATTTACGTAGAAAAGGTAAGGGAATGTTGGGTCTCTTGGTGTAGGTCGTAAGCATCTCAAATTGATATGGGTCAAGTCATCATGTGTTTGGTTGTTGGTGTGCATTATATTCAGAATTGCAATGAATGTTTCATCTGTTTGGCGCATTGTAGTATGAAACTCAAAGCATTTAATATTGTCTCTCCAGAAGTCATCGGTGAATATTTCCATATTGACCGTGGTTTGTTCAAATATCAAAGAATCTTGGATGGGTTGTGCCTGGTAAAGATCCCCACATAATATCATGTCAATGTTTCCAATGTATTTCGTCTGCACATGTTTTATGCTTCTTAGTCAGCTCTCAATGGAATACAAGAACTGACTCCCTATCAAAGATGCTTCATCTATAAAGACAAGTTGGATTTCCTCATAAAGCATAGATAATGTATCCAACATTTCCTTGCTAAGTGGAAGAAGCTGTGACTTGTTAAAAGGCATTAAAAATGCAGAGGGGACTGTTGTTCCACCAGCATTGTATGCAACTTTTCCTGTGTATGCAACTATTAGGCCCTTTGGTTTCATAGGATCAGAGGAATTGTTTGAATCATAGATTCGTATAAGCATTTGGAACAATTATTTTGCTGTGAATGTCCTGCTTGTTCCTGCTCCACCTGTAAGGAACACGTGCACAGGACTGTTCATGTTCAAGCATTTTTTAAGAGCAATATCCTTTACAATTGTTTCTTTTTCACGATTCGACAGACGTCTTATTATGTGCTATTCATTATTTTCAATTAGGAAAGGATGTTTTGTAACTTGAAAACCAATATTGATACGTTTTTCACTTCCAGCTGCTGGAGGAGGAGGCAAATCTCCTTGTAAGTCATAGGACTCGGAAGCAGGTCTGGTTGTATTTGGGTCTTTGAATGTGTCATCATGATCACCAGGGTTTTCTAGGTCATTAAGTGCAACCTCTAGATCGCCCCATGTTGGATTAACATTGTAGGTAAATCTAGCTGCATTGATGTGCACCATAGTCTCAGACGCAACATACGTAGCCTCCCATGTACAGAAGTTATGCATTAATGTCTCTTCGTTTTTATCGAACGGAACATACAGCAATGGTTTTTCTCTACAATAGTTTTCATAGTCACGATGTTTTTTGTATTTGACAAATCGTATGACAGAGGGTTTTTTTCTTTTTGATATGGGTTCACCATTTTTTTTGTAATGCGATACGAATTCTGTTAAGGAAATATGCCTAATAGGAGATGGATGATGGATGTAATAATCAATAATAGAGCGACATACTATGTCCTCTAAATTGTCGGGCTCTTGTTGCAGTGAAACCGGAGGTTTAAGGACAAATGTGCGTTTTTCAAGTGGAGATGTGTTTATGAAGACACATTTTCTTGAACTACAACTGAGGGGCAAGGAAAGTGCATTGTGAACTGCTTGTTGGGAAGACATTTGTTGAAGATTAAGCAATGTATTCCCAATTGTGCGTATCATTTGTATGGCATCAATATGACTTCTTTCATGTTCTTTGCGTATTTTTCTGAATGCACTTGTCATAGATTTGTCAATGTTCATCGTATACGAGGTACAATATGATGTTCCAGCATATGCATTCAACACATACTGCGCATCTGTATTTCCTTTCCACATAACTGGGATATCCTTGGAGAAACTATTGTTCCAAATATGAGAGAGTTTTCGTTTAAGAAAAAGTGTTGGTTGTTGAAGCGTACATTGTATGGTTTGGATGTACTTATCTTCTGAAAGATTTACCTGTGTCAAGAAGGCATCAAAGCTCATCATTTCGTCAAATCTCCCTTCTTATAGAAATGCAAACAAGGATTTAGATTTCTCAACAACAACATTTTCCTCTACACTATTTGGCTCTATGATTGTTGTAGCTCTCATTAGCGGCATGGGAAAGTTGTATCTGCAATGTGAGTTTTTTCATTTTCTACAACTTATTGTATGGTAATGTCTATGTACTTTCACAAGTTTTGGATCCAAATGATCTGTGTTGCATGTTATGTATTTATCCACAAAATGTTCGATCTCTGAATTGTTATCGTCTCCATACATTGGTGCATCCTCTATCCACAACAGTGCGTGGTCATGTTCATTTCCCCTATTCTGGAATTCAGTGACAAAAAAGTAGTCTAATATTTTTCCGAAAAACATTTCATCATGGAATATCAATTGTCTCAAAGCATTTATTATATGTCTATAGTAGCGAGTACATGTCATTGGATCTTTTCTTATGAGGTAGTCAATGTCGTTATTTTCCAGTGTATCGGTTTCTTTTTTACGTTTCTTGTTCTTATGTAGGTCAGATACTACAACCACTAATGGATCCCAACAGTGCTTTGCACTTGTAAATGTGACGAAAAATGTTGCCGGGCCTAATTGTCGGATCATTGGAAAAATATTTTTTTTGTTTTGTTGCAAATAGTCACGAGAGGTGCGGATGTTTTTGAAATCTATGTATCCAATATCAGATTTCATAATTTTTTCTAGGTTAACTTTGTACTTCACATCCTTCGTGAACAAATTTCTTCCTTCTAACTGGCCTTTTCTTATTCAAACCCACATGCAGGACAAAACTTTCTCGATTATTATGTGCATTGTCTTGAAAAACAATTTTTTTATGTGACAGGAGAAGCAACTGCTTGAATGTAGCAGCTCCCATCGAACTATTTTATGATAACTGAATAATTCTATAATGTCAGTGCCACGTCGATCTCCATACAAGAGTGTTGGAAAGTTCATTTCCTCAACGAATTTGTCCTTGAATATTCCAAGTGGACGTTGCCCCTTGGCAGGTGCAATTTTGACAATTTTGTCTTGCAAGTCACGAATGCACTATGAATCAGTGAATCCATGCACCAATGTTTCAGCTGTTGTTTCATTGTCTGATTCATCACTTGCATCAAAATCACTAGGATTTTCAAGAGTATCTGCAGAGTTTCCATGTTCTTCTGCGAGAACACTGTTCTAGTTGGGATTTATACAAATGTTCTCTACTTTGTATAGGGCTCTGGAACATAATTCCTTTAATGCTTTCATAACAGAATGCACACGCACTTTTCTTGTCTGATAGGCATTTTTGTATCACAAGCGTCTTTTCAGAGCCACAACGATTGTAATTGTATTGTTAATAGATTGTGGCAACGCTTTTATCACAACATCTATATGAACAGGCACATTAATAATTGATCATGTTAAGCCCATATGGGTTCGTTTATAGCCCCAAGGTCTGATTTTGGAAAATGGAATTCGCAGAGACACAAGTCTCTCCTTGAGTTTCGTAAGTGCACTTACATCTACTAGTGTTGTATTACATCTTATTCGGTCATGGGTTGCACACTGTGGTAGTTTTCCATTTCCAGGCGATCGTTTGCATGGAAGACAAACTTTCACACTGGAAAGTGGTTTATCTTGGGCTGTCAAGCGGAGGTATTTTGCTTGCAAATCAGGCATGAAAGACGTACTGTTTTTTGAAAAATTCAATTGTTCACAAATTGCACATGCAATGGAAGGAGTGTCTTTAATTTGTTTCATGTAGTTATGTCTTGCATTTTTCTTTCGCAGGGAAGTATTTGTAGAAATTGTTTCCTAATTTTCATTGCTACTACTGCATGGTGTTGCTTGTAGATCACGGAGTCATAAAGTTGCATCACCATTCTCGGATATGCAATCGCACATGTTTATGATTTGTTTTGCATGAACAAATTTCTTTACATTGTCATATGTGAGTTTCTCTCTAAAAGGAAGTGTACCAATGTATTTTTTTCTCTCGCACATGACCTTTTTCAAGTTGTGGTAACTTAGTCTACGTTTATTACCCAAGGGCAGGATGAGTTGGTGGAAACTGGGATGAATTTCACTTTCACCCAGTTTCTGAGAAACTACATTACATATTTTGTTCAAGGTCTCTATGACCTTATCAGAAGTCGAGCGAATTTGACGAATAATTTTTTTCAAATTGTGATAACTTACTCTACGTTTTTTTTCTAAGTCGTCTATGGCCTCATCAAAACTGTCATGAATTTTACGCATTTTTTTGTGTTCAAGCCCTGTCTCCCGATATCGCAACTGGGAGGACTTTCATTTTCACAAAAAAAACATTCCACGTGTATGAAAATTTGATGTCGTTTGGGTGGCATGGACAATCAACCCTAAACTGCCAATATGTGCAAGCAAAGGTTCATAATGGATATGTGTTGTATATGTTTTCAACGAAAGGATGTCAATTTTTCAATCACAATTTGAATCAATAACCCAGGAATGGACAGTGGTATCTGTGAAGGGAAACGACACCTGGATATTAACCCTGAATATGAAAGACAACCATTGCAAATAGAATCTGCAACCCTCCATACGCCATTTTTCATATGGAAGCGCCATGTTCACAATGTATTCTTGCCAAATTCCATCTACGACATATTTTCTACGAGATATGGGCAAAGGTGTTGATGAAAGAACCTAAAATCATGTTGGCTTCCGCCTATAATTGCATTGCAAAAGGAATTTATAGTGTAAATTTGCAACGACTGAACATCGAATTCTGTTGGAACCAAACAACAAATTGCATTGAACAAAATATCTCCATAGTTAGACACAACATTTGTTGCCAGCTGTAAACCATGGCAGTCTATGCCATGCAAAATCCCTTTGCATTGTGATTGAAGGTCTTTGCAAATAACGGAAAAATAGATACAAGGACCTTCTTTATTGCATATGGACATTTTTCTATACACCAGTGGTTCATAATGGCTAGTGAGGGCATTGACATCATGGAACAAGATGCAATATGGATTGTCAAATGCATTTTTATTGAATAGTAGATATCTTGTTTTTCTTGTCAATGANTGAATGTGTCATCATGATCACCAGGGTTTTCTAGGTCATTAAGTGCAACCTCTAGATCGCCCCATGTTGGATTAACATTGTAGGTAAATCTAGCTGCATTGATGTGCACCATAGTCTCAGACGCAACATACGTAGCCTCCCATGTACAGAAGTTATGCATTAATGTCTCTTCGTTTTTATCGAACGGAACATACAGCAATGGTTTTTCTCTACAATAGTTTTCATAGTCACGATGTTTTTTGTATTTGACAAATCGTATGACAGAGGGTTTTTTTCTTTTTGATATGGGTTCACCATTTTTTTTGTAATGCGATACGAATTCTGTTAAGGAAATATGCCTAATAGGAGATGGATGATGGATGTAATAATCAATAATAGAGCGACATACTATGTCCTCTAAATTGTCGGGCTCTTGTTGCAGTGAAACCGGAGGTTTAAGGACAAATGTGCGTTTTTCAAGTGGAGATGTGTTTATGAAGACACATTTTCTTGAACTACAACTGAGGGGCAAGGAAAGTGCATTGTGAACTGCTTGTTGGGAAGACATTTGTTGAAGATTAAGCAATGTATTCCCAATTGTGCGTATCATTTGTATGGCATCAATATGACTTCTTTCATGTTCTTTGCGTATTTTTCTGAATGCACTTGTCATAGATTTGTCAATGTTCATCGTATACGAGGTACAATATGATGTTCCAGCATATGCATTCAACACATACTGCGCATCTGTATTTCCTTTCCACATAACTGGGATATCCTTGGAGAAACTATTGTTCCAAATATGAGAGAGTTTTCGTTTAAGAAAAAGTGTTGGTTGTTGAAGCGTACATTGTATGGTTTGGATGTACTTATCTTCTGAAAGATTTACCTGTGTCAAGAAGGCATCAAAGCTCATCATTTCGTCAAATCTCCCTTCTTATAGAAATGCAAACAAGGATTTAGATTTCTCAACAACAACATTTTCCTCTACACTATTTGGCTCTATGATTGTTGTAGCTCTCATTAGCGGCATGGGAAAGTTGTATCTGCAATGTGAGTTTTTTCATTTTCTACAACTTATTGTATGGTAATGTCTATGTACTTTCACAAGTTTTGGATCCAAATGATCTGTGTTGCATGTTATGTATTTATCCACAAAATGTTCGATCTCTGAATTGTTATCGTCTCCATACATTGGTGCATCCTCTATCCACAACAGTGCGTGGTCATGTTCATTTCCCCTATTCTGGAATTCAGTGACAAAAAAGTAGTCTAATATTTTTCCGAAAAACATTTCATCATGGAATATCAATTGTCTCAAAGCATTTATTATATGTCTATAGTAGCGAGTACATGTCATTGGATCTTTTCTTATGAGGTAGTCAATGTCGTTATTTTCCAGTGTATCGGTTTCTTTTTTACGTTTCTTGTTCTTATGTAGGTCAGATACTACAACCACTAATGGATCCCAACAGTGCTTTGCACTTGTAAATGTGACGAAAAATGTTGCCGGGCCTAATTGTCGGATCATTGGAAAAATATTTTTTTTGTTTTGTTGCAAATAGTCACGAGAGGTGCGGATGTTTTTGAAATCTATGTATCCAATATCAGATTTCATAATTTTTTCTAGGTTAACTTTGTACTTCACATCCTTCGTGAACAAATTTCTTCCTTCTAACTGGCCTTTTCTTATTCAAACCCACATGCAGGACAAAACTTTCTCGATTATTATGTGCATTGTCTTGAAAAACAATTTTTTTATGTGACAGGAGAAGCAACTGCTTGAATGTAGCAGCTCCCATCGAACTATTTTATGATAACTGAATAATTCTATAATGTCAGTGCCACGTCGATCTCCATACAAGAGTGTTGGAAAGTTCATTTCCTCAACGAATTTGTCCTTGAATATTCCAAGTGGACGTTGCCCCTTGGCAGGTGCAATTTTGACAATTTTGTCTTGCAAGTCACGAATGCACTATGAATCAGTGAATCCATGCACCAATGTTTCAGCCGTTGTTTCATTGTTCGATTCATCACTTGCATCAAAATCACTAGGATTTTCAAGAGTATCTGCAGAGTTTCCATCTTCTTCTGCGAGAACACTGTTCTAGTTGGGATTTATACAAATGTTCTCTACTTTGTACAGGGCTCTGGAACATAATTCCTTTAATGCTTTCATAACAGAATGCACACGCACTTTTCCTGTCTGATAGGCATTTTTGTATCGCAAGCGTCTTTTCAGAGCCACAATGATTGTAATTGTATTGTTAATAGATTGTGGCAACGCTTTTATCACAACATCTAGTTGAATAGGCACATTAATAATTGATCATGTTAAGCCCATATGGGGTCGTTTATAGCCCCAAGGTCTGATTTGGGAAAATGGAATTCGCAGAGACACAAGTCTCTCCTTGAGTTTCGTAAGTGCACTTACATCTACTAGTGGTGTATTACATCTTATTTGGTCATGGGTTGCACACTGTGCTAGTTTTCCATTTCCAGGCGATCGTTTGCATGGAAGACAAACTTTCACACTGGAAAGTGGTTTATCCTGGGCTGTCAAGCAGAGGTATTTTGCTTGCAAATCAGGCATGAAAGACGTATTGTTTTTTGAAAAATTCAATTGTTCACAAATTGCACATGCAATAGAAGGAGTGTCTTTAATTTGTTTCATGTAGTTATGTCTTGCATTTTTCTTTCACAGGGAAGTATTTGTAGAAATTGTTTCCTAGTTTTCATTGCTACTACTGCATGGTGTTGCTTGTAGATCACAAAGTCGTAAAGTTGCATCACCATTCTTGGATATACAATCACACATGTTTATGCTTTGTTTTGCATGAACACATTTCTTTACATTGTCATATGTGAGTTTCTCTCTAAAAGGAAGTGTAGCAATGTATTTTTTCTCTCGCACATGACCTTTTTCAAGTTGTGGTAACTTAGTCTACGTTTCTTACCCAAGGGCAGGATGAGATGGTGGAAACTAGGATGAATTTCACTTTCACCCAGTTTCTGAGAAACTACTTTACATATTTTGTTCAAGGTCTCTATGACCTTATCAGAAGTCAAGCGAATTTGACGAATAATTTTTTTCAAATTGTGATAACTTACTCTACGTTTTTTTTCTAAGTCGTCTATGGCCTCATCAAAACTGTCATGAATTTTACGCATTTTTTTTTTGTTCAAGCCCTGTCTCCCGATATCGCAACTGGGAGGACTTTCATTTTCACAAAAAAAACATTCCACGTGTATGAAAATTTGATGTCGTTTGGGTGGCATGGACAATCAACCCTAAACTGCCAATATGTGCAAGCAAAGGTTCATAATGGATATGTGTTGTATATGTTTTCAACGAAAGGATGTCAATTTTTCAATCACAATTTGAATCAATAACCCAGGAATGGACAGTGGTATCTGTGAAGGGAAACGACACCTGGATATTAACCCTGAATATGAAAGACAACCATTGCAAATAGAATCTGCAACCCTCCATACGCCATTTTTCATATGGAAGCGCCATGTTCACAATGTATTCTTGCCAAATTCCATCTACGACATATTTTCTACGAGATATGGGCAAAGGTGTTGATGAAAGAACCTAAAATCATGTTGGCTTCCGCCTATAATTGCATTGCAAAAGGAATTTATAGTGTAAATTTGCAACGACTGAACATCGAATTCTGTTGGAACCAAACAACAAATTGCATTGAACAAAATATCTCCATAGTTAGACACAACATTTGTTGCCAGCTGTAAACCATGGCAGTCTATGCCATGCAAAATCCCTTTGCATTGTGATTGAAGGTCTTTGCAAATAACGGAAAAATAGATACAAGGACCTTCTTTATTGCATATGGACATTTTTCTATACACCAGTGGTTCATAATGGCTAGTGAGGGCATTGACATCATGGAACAAGATGCAATATGGATTGTCAAATGCATTT
>JZKD02S0523908.1:0-10756 GCA_000966675.3 Picea glauca
AAAAACGCTCCCGAAAACGCTTCGCTCCCGGCGATTTTTGAAAATATGCGCTTCCCGCTCCCGCTCCCGCTCCCGCTTCCCGCTCCCGCTCCGCGCTCCCAACAGCCTTGCTCTAAATCCTAGATTTTATGATGAAGATTTCATTGTTCAAAACAATGGGAAGAGGAAGGCCCCACACAAGGACAAGGAGGTGGCCAATGGAGTGAAAAAGGCCTTTTGGAGGTTGTTTCTAGCTTCTCAACAAATAGAGGCGAGGGAGGAATTTGCTTGTTTTGCTGTTGGACTAGAGAATTTTTGCAGGCATATCATCTTTGGAGGAGAGGAGGACCATGGACCTGGTTAAATGGTGGACTTGTCATGGGGCAAATGGTGTATATTTGCAAAGCCTTGCCACTCGTATTCTATCACAAGTTGCAAACTCTTCATCAACAGAAAGGAATTGGAGCACCTATGGTTTTATTCATTCCGTGAAGCGGAACAGGTTGGGATCCTAGAAGGCTGAAGGTCTTGTCTACGTGCATTCAAACCTTCGCCTTGTGACTTGTGGGGGTGAAGAATATGCAACTGGGCCTCATAAAGAGTGGGATATGGATGCAAAATGCCCAGACTTGGAGATCTCTCTTGCTTCTCTTGATATTGGTGAGATGCAACAACAACTGGAAGTGGAATTGCCTCTTCTGCCCATCCATGCTCTAGTTCTGCTGAACATGCATCTTGTTCTATTTTTAATGATGGGGATGATGATCAGTATGACATGTATTAGGAATCTCTGTAATTGCAGTTGTCTTTAGTTCATGTTTTATTTCATTTTCAGCATATACAACCTCATCTATAAAGGCTGATTTTGGATGTATAGCCTCATCTATAAAGGCTAATTTTGGATTTTGTTGCTTGCATCATGTAATCAATGATATTGATCATCCATGAGAGTTAATATAGACACAATTTTCCTTCTAAAATGTCATTTATGTGTGTCATTATGTTTTTCTTGCAAGATAATGTGTTTGCACGCACACACACACACGACGTTTCCCTCGACATTTCCATTTTTGAAGGGTTGCGTTTCCTACCGTACCTATTTCGGAAACTTCCAAACATTTCCCTGTTTCGTGCAACTTAGGTAGGAATATACATGCGCATGTGTGGAAATAAAGTCGGGATGTAAGCACACGTGCGAGGGGAAGGGCGTATGAGGAAAAGAAGAAAAAAGAGGGATGCACATAGGTGAAGGAGGATAAATGCATGAGAAGAGGAGAGACATGCATGTGTGGGAGAGATGAAGAAAATGTGAGAGAGGGAGATTTCATTTTCAGTGAACTGAAACACGTAAACTTATAACTTTTGACGTGTGCCAACTCATCCATAATGAATGCATGCGCCTTGATTGACTAACCTTGGCATGCACCTTGCTTTTGCCACTTGTCATACTCTGAGACTGCCACATATCCCACTGCATGGCGACCATACCTGCTAATCATAGCATTGCTAAAATTAGACATGCTAAATATAGCTGTCCACTCGAAAAATATAAAACGACCAAAAATGTTCAGGACTGCAAGCGAACTCTACCAAATATAGCACACCTAAAAATAAACATTGCTAAAATTAGAATCTCGTCGCATGTCAATGAGAATGGGCTCATCAGTTCGATTTTCTATAAGGAACCCTGATATATGCTCAGAATCATCATCTGAACCCTGGAATCTCCAACAGCTAAAAATAGTAAATGCTCCCATGTTGTCCGGAAAAGGTTCATTGTAAACATGATTTCGCAATGACTCTGAATATGTTATCAAAATTGCCATGTGGACATATGTACTGTCTTCTAAAAGGTAGGAGAACTGCTAAAAATAGTCATCTCTCTCTAATACATGAAAACCTGTGCAAACTCTATCTCTGAATCAAGAAACATCACTAAACCAACCCTATACCTGAACCCATACAGGAACCAACCCTGGTGCATGCAAAGCTGTCTCTGGGAAAAATATCTGAATGCCAGCCAATTCAGACATGCTGGCTCTTAACCCTCAGGATTTGCAAGTGAGAAAATCCAGGGGTTAACACTCGCAAATGGTCATACTTATGTTATCTACAAAACAGATAATTAGATTTGCAAGGCAGCTGATGTGGTTCTCCACATTGTTGCTGCTGCTGAAGCCAGTCTGTCTTATTCTATGAGAATTGATTTAGTGCATTCATCTCAAGTATGGTTCAGTAGGCTGTATCTTCAATATATTGAAAACCTAATAATCAATTGATTAAAAAGAATGAATGATAAAGTGCTTATTTAGCTGGAGGAAGGATTAACATATGTTTCAAATTTGATATCTAAATGCCCTTTATTAATTTTTGCAAATATCCATTTTAGAATCAAGGTAATTAAGTTGAACTTGCCAAATTCATATTCAGGAAAATAATTGTCTGGTTCATAGCCTATTCAATAACCATTATCTGTACCTACATGACACTAATTTCATGCCCTGTTGGCCTTAGTTTTGATTATCTGAACTATAACTTTTCTCCTGTATGTTTTCATTTTAAATGTACCCTAATCTTCAAATAAGTCCAATGCTAAGCATGTATTGATTACTGTTGGGACATCAGGTGATGCATGGAGCAGATCGAGATATACTGTGGTTGCAGCGTGACTTCGGAATTTTCATATGTAACTTATTTGATACTGGCCAGGTTTCAATTCTTTCCCTTTTATGTTTTTTAAATTAGAAGTGTGTTGTAAACCATTTTTTTGGCATCTTCATAGCATGTTCCTCCTCGTCAATTTGAAGCAAATGTATGTGAAAAACAATTGTCTGATCCACATAGTGTTGGTTTTGGTATCGAGCCGTGGAACATTAAAGTACCTCATAATCAACATATTTACTATCCTCTTTCACATTGAAGCAAATAAATGCCTAAAAAATCCATATACCAAGCATTTTTTAGCGGGGTGTTACCTTTTTCCAGAATTAAGGAAGGCATTGCAATATGGATTCAGATTTGGCCATACATTTTTTTGAACTCTGGAAATTTCTTAAAGCTGATATTTTTTCCCAAGGAAAACCTCACAAGAAAACCCAAGGGATGCTAAACCCATCAGCGTAGACTATTGTGTCTAACTGAGGGGGGATTCGAACTGGGCACCTACTGGCATGGAGCTAACCAAATGCCCAGCAACATTGCCGACGACTGGTTGAGCTAATCCCTTAGGCTTAAAGCTGATATGCATTCATATATACATATGTTCATACATGCATACATACATAATGCTTATCAGCTATTTTATGGACAGAATGGTCATTATCCAGAGCCTTGTTATCAATTAGGTACTCTGGTATTTTGTGTTTCCATGTAGATGAATAGTCTAACATAAGGCTATTATTTTCATATCTTACAGTCATTTTATGGTTTCTTTTGGCGTAATTTTAAAATTGTGACTTATGTTTGATCTTAAATTAATTCAATACCACTGTTTCACCATGATTCTCATCTCTCCCAAGCAGAGTGTAATGTGCCTCACATATTAAGCAGTTTTGGTTGGTACTTTTCTGTATATTAAGGTTTGTTGTTCCTTCGAGTAGAATCTTGTCTATTTTAAGAAGTCACAGAGAGATTCAGTGCTACTTATCTTAGTGTTTAATTACTGACATACTCTTCAAGTCCTTATACAGTGAATAAAAAATGCCTCCAATTTTATTGTTGCTGATTCCTTCTTTAGCTTAAACTTGTTTTGGTTGCTTTCTTTATAGTTAATCATATACATATCACAGATTGACAGAGCATCAATGCTTAAGCATGAGATACTTGTAGGGTAGACTTATTCACTCTAGGGTAGACAAATGATAGAAAATTTTAGGGGCTAATATTCACCATTTGTTAAAGTTTCAATCTTTGTCAAAAACAAATTCGCCAATTCAAAAGAATATTTGCCCAAATTTGTATATTGTGAAATTAATTTTCTTCAAAATTTGTTCTAAATTTCTTTAAAATATAGCCTTGGAAATTTAGAATTTTATGAGCTTTTTGCCAAAAAATTATTTCAATGTTTTTAGGAGTATAAAAATTCCTAAAGGTTTCTCCACTTACAACAAAATTATGGTTCCATCAAATTTTAATTGGTATGAATGGCCTAACAAAATGTCATAGGTATTATCAGACTACTGTCCCCTTTTGCACATGGAGTTGAATTGGAGGTTTAGGTTTTGTAATGCATTCCATTAAACTCCTACACTTTATGCTGTTGTTTTATAGGTAAGTTCTAAAGAATAATAGGGATTTAGTTTGATTTTCAGAATTATTATGCTTTTTTGGCCTTTTGCAACATTGATTTAATGTCACCTCCTAGAGTTGTATATCTATGGTTGATGATTAATAGTTTCATTGCTTCTGGGAATATTTACCAAATCTCTTTATTGTTGATAGAGGGTGATAAGATTTGGCATGGCAGAGTGCACAAAGAAAAATTAAAGGCACTTCTAGCTCAAGATTAATTGCCTTTTTTTCTTGTTTAGCTATATTCGAGTTAATGTGTAATGGAAAAGACTTTGAGTTAATGTGTAATAGCTCTATTTCAGGCCTCAAGAGTATTGCAATTGGAGCGAAATAGCCTAGAGTTTCTACTGCAGCACTTCTGTGATATCACNTTAGGCAATAATGTCCTTTGAGGGCAATAATCTAGCAAATTAATCAATGGTTGATGAGATAAGTCTGACGAATGATAACTTAGAATTGTGAAACTTGTAAGTTTCCACAACTTTTTGATAAAAGATAATTTGTCTATCACTCTTTAGCGAAGTGCACCTTAGAGCTTTGAATCTTGGAGGAGTATATTGCCAAACTCAACACCTTTTTTGAATGCAATTCAATAATAAGGGTTTTTAGCCACATTAAATGGTATTGCACATGCATAGAAAAATTCAACAATAAGATAAGATACATGTATTTATGTCCAACAAATGACCACTGAAGTAGGTCAATGGGACTGTTTTAAGTACAATGATGTCTATCCAAAGCGGGAGTGCTAAAGGCAAGAAACAAGAAGTAAAATAACAATCTAATCTAAAATCCTAGAAGGTCGCCTTCGAAGAATGGAGGGGCGATCCAGGAGAAAGGAAGAAAGAGAAATGTACAAGATGTGTGGCTCTTTAGCCTATGACACCAACGGTAAGAGGACTTGGTCCATTGAAGCCATCTCTCTTAGCATCCGAGGTTGAATGGAGAAAACTCAATATAGATGTCTATCCGGAAGAAGTGGGCGAGGAGATCCAATGAGAGCGGTGCTATTGCCTGGAAGGAACCTGCCGCAGAGGTCTGGAAGATATCATCTAGCGGCTACACTGACTACTAGTATGAGGTTTGGTTTGACGACGCTGCTAGGGTCTCACGTAGGCAAGGATAGAGCTCTGTGTCCTCATTGATCTAGAATCATTTTTGTCCGTTTGACTCTTGGTGCCCCTATTCGAGAGCACCGTGACAAATGAAGTAATCCGCTTAGTGGGGCAAGTCCAGGGAGTGGATGTGGGAAATAGAAGAGCAGAGCTGGAGGGTCTCCCACATGTATAAGGCCAAGCATCGCTGGTCAGGGTAACTAAAGAAATTGCCAAGCATTTGTAACTCTCAGAAAAGACAGTGGAACCATCCTCGTATCTCGTAGTAGATCGGGTAACGAAAGATGAAGTGCTGCTCCGTCTCAATCTCATGTAGATGGTACAACTAGTAGATCTTGTATGATCGATTAATCTGGTGATCAATCTCAATCTATAACAACTCTAAACTGGCCCAAGGGGATCCAAAGGGTGTACATCTAGTGGCGAAGTGTGTAATGGGGTTGAATAATGAGTCCTTGGGGGAAAGTGTCGATTCAAGGCGTTGTCACCTGATCTTTAACTCCTCCGTCTAGGCCAACTCCTAGCGAAGCCAAGGAGGGTAGTCCCTAAAAAATAACTAAGGCTTGAACTAAACTAAATACAAAATGAAATCTAGGAGTTTATTTTAAAAGCAAGAACATTATAACAATCTAATCTAGCAACATATATGCTTAATTCACTATCAAAAGATACATTCAACAATATATAAGCAAATGAGATACATCAATAGATTACTTCAAGATAAAGAAAATGCTTGAAGTAAATGGCATAAAATGTAAATTTAGTGCGACCGGTGCCAATAGTAAAATGATGTTGTGGGCACTGTGTGGCCCACTAATTTTATTAATGAGATTGCAATGATCTTTTTCGGATGCTTGTGGTCCCTTATAGCAACGAGACCACTGAGCTTACAAGTTTTTCAAAGTCTTTATTGAAGAATGGGTGCTCCTCGGTGTCCCGGAATGTCTAAATCCACCAAATTTTGGCGAGTCTCCCCTTGTTTGTTCACCAACCTGCAAAAAACAGCAAGTAAACAAAGCTAAAAGATGCCCAAAAACATTTTAAAAGTGTCTCTGGACATTGTTAGATGAAACCCAAAATTTACAGAAAAAATACTAAGTAAAAGATAAGCTAAACTAGTATTTTACAACACTAAAATAAGCCAAATAATTAATTCTTTTAGTGACTTTTGTTTGCTGTTTGGAAAACAAACAAATGAGCACTCAAATTGCTAGATATTGAAATGAAAATGCTCTTTTAAAAGAAACTACTTATTAGCTTTCAAAGATCTAGATAAAAATGCTTGCTAAAAGTTGAATTTTCTTTAGATCTAGCTTTTAAATTAAGAATTGAAACTTGAATCTAAATCTAAATTTGCATGCATGCATAAGTAAAGAAACTAAATGTAATCTTTCAATTTAAACTTGGATCTAACTAATGCATGCAAGTAAAAGTAACCAAAAAAAATGAGATTTTGTGAAAGAGAGAAAGTGTAAGCTTGAGCTTGGAACTTCTTGGGCGATGGGGTCTCCTTGGTGAAAAGATGAGGGATTTGTCTTCAAGATTTTGGAGAGAAGGTAGAAGCAAGCTAGCTCATCCAATCCTCCAAAGTGAGATTTCAAAAGGTTCACAAACCTTGCAAGAAACTTGTTAGATCTTGGTGTTACCTACAAAAGAGACTCCATGGCACACTAGCTAAGCAAAACATGAAATGCACATTTAAATATCTAAAATAGACAATCAATATGATTAAGAAATCAAGCAAGATTAATAATCTTATCCAAATGAATAATAACATTCATATAAAGGCCAACCTCAACAAATTTGCATAAACAAATGAAATAAAACAATGTCACGTCATAAGCATTAGCACATGACAATTATCCACACACTATCCAAGCTTCCATATGACCTCCAAAGTCTTCTTTCTTCCAATAGCATGAAAATATTACATCAATAGTACAACAAGCCAAAACCATACTCCCGTTAACCAAAGAATGGAGGAGAAGGCTTGATTATAAAGCAATTTGGATGAAGATCCCAATGCAAAATCGTGTGACAAGTGGAAGAGGGCGACTTGCATGAGAGAGGTGAGTGGCATGAGGAGGATGAGATGGTTTGACACATCTCCAAGCAAGGGAGTGACTTGCCTCAAGTGAGAGAGGTGTATAGAGGGAGAACTTGCCATGTGTGAAGAGGTAGGAAGAGAGGGCGAGTCATCCCTCTTNTTAGGCAATAATGTCCTTTGAGGGCAATAATCTAGCAAATTAATCAATGGTTGATGAGATAAGTCTGACGAATGATAACTTAGAATTGTGAAACTTGTAAGTTTCCACAACTTTTTGATAAAAGATAATTTGTCTATCACTCTTTAGCGAAGTGCACCTTAGAGCTTTGAATCTTGGAGGAGTATATTGCCAAACTCAACACCTTTTTTGAATGCAATTCAATAATAAGGGTTTTTAGCCACATTAAATGGTATTGCACATGCATAGAAAAATTCAACAATAAGATAAGATACATGTATTTATGTCCAACAAATGACCACTGAAGTAGGTCAATGGGACTGTTTTAAGTACAATGATGTCTATCCAAAGCGGGAGTGCTAAAGGCAAGAAACAAGAAGTAAAATAACAATCTAATCTAAAATCCTAGAAGGTCGCCTTCGAAGAATGGAGGGGCGATCCAGGAGAAAGGAAGAAAGAGAAATGTACAAGATGTGTGGCTCTTTAGCCTATGACACCAACGGTAAGAGGACTTGGTCCATTGAAGCCATCTCTCTTAGCATCCGAGGTTGAATGGAGAAAACTCAATATAGATGTCTATTCGGAAGAAGTGGGCGAGGAGATCCAATGAGAGCGGTGCTATTGCCTGGAAGGAACTTGTTGCAGAGGTCTGGAAGATATCATCTAGCAGCTACACTGACTACTAGTATGAGGTCTGGTTTGACGACGCTGCTAGGGTCTCACGTAGGCAAGGATAGAGCTCTGTGTCCTCATTGATCTAGAATCATTTCTGTCCGTTTGACTCTTGGTGCCCCTATTTGAGAGCACTGTGACAAATGAAGTAATCCGCTTAGTGGGGCAAGTCCAGGGAGTGGATGTGGGAAATAGAAGAGCAGAGCCGGAGGGTCTCCCACATGTATAAGGCCAAGCATTGCTGGTCAGGGTAACTAAAGAAATTGCCAAGCCTTTGTAACTCTCAGAAAAGACAGTGGAACCATCCTCGTATCTTGTAGTAGATCGAGCAACGAAAGATGAAGTGCTGCTCCGTCTCAACCTCATGTAGATGGTACAATTGGTAGATCTTGTATGATCGACTAATCTGGTGATCAATCTCAATCTATAACAACTCTAAACAGGCCCAAGGCGATCCAAAGGGTGTACATCTAGTGGCGAAGTGTGTAATGGGGTTGAATAATGAGTCCATCCCTCATAACCATGAATTTATTTGCATAGAAGGCCATTTTCAGTGACTTGCACAAATTGCCTGTAGATATTGTGTTCATCTCTTGTCGTTTAGGTAATAGGTGGTTGGGTGCAACAAGGAAATATTTGAATGGAGGGAGTTGATCCATCGTGTTTCTGCCTTATACACACCTCGGGTAACGTGGAAGAAATCTTCAATCCACTGGGTCTGTCCTTGGGGGAAAGTGTCGATTCAAGGTGTTGTCACCTGATCCTTAACTCCTCCGTCTAGGCCAACTCCTAGCGAAGCCAAGGGGGGTAGTCCCTAAAAAATAACTAAGGCTTGAACTAAACTAAATACAAAATGAAATCTAGGAGTTTATTTTAAAAGCAAGAACATTATAACAATCTAATCTAGCAACATATATGCTTAATTCACTATCAAAAGATACATTCAACAATATATAAGCAAATGAGATACATCAATAGATTACTTCAAGATAAAGAAAATGCTTGAAGTAAATGGCATAAAATGTAAATTTAGTGCGACCGGTGCCAATAGTAAAATGATGTTGTGGGCACTGTGTGGCCCACTAATTTTATTAATGAGATTGCAATGATCTTTTTCGGATGCTTGTGGTCCCTTATAGCAACGAGACCACTGAGCTTACAAGTTTTTCAAAGTCTTTATTGAAGAATGGGTGCTCCTCGGTGTCCCGGAATGTCTAAATCCACCAAATTTTGGCGAGTCTCCCCTTGTTTGTTCACCAACCTGCAAAAAACAGCAAGTAAACAAAGCTAAAAGATGCCCAAAAACATTTTAAAAGTGTCTCTGGACATTGTTAGATGAAACCCAAAATTTACAGAAAAAATACTAAGTAAAAGATAAGCTAAACTAGTATTTTACAACACTAAAATAAGCCAAATAATTAATTCTTTTAGTGACTTTTGTTTGCTGTTTGGAAAACAAACAAATGAGCACTCAAATTGCTAGATATTGAAATGAAAATGCTCTTTTAAAAGAAACTACTTATTAGCTTTCAAAGATCTAGATAAAAATGCTTGCTAAAAGTTGAATTTTCTTTAGATCTAGCTTTTAAATTAAGAATTGAAACTTGAATCTAAATCTAAATTTGCATGCATGCATAAGTAAAGAAACTAAATGTAATCTTTCAATTTAAACTTGGATCTAACTAATGCATGCAAGTAAAAGTAACCAAAAAAAATGAGATTTTGTGAAAGAGAGAAAGTGTAAGCTTGAGCTTGGAACTTCTTGGGCGATGGGGTCTCCTTGGTGAAAAGATGAGGGATTTGTCTTCAAGATTTTGGAGAGAAGGTAGAAGCAAGCTAGCTCATCCAATCCTCCAAAGTGAGATTTCAAAAGGTTCACAAACCTTGCAAGAAACTTGTTAGATCTTGGTGTTACCTACAAAAGAGACTCCATGGCACACTAGCTAAGCAAAACATGAAATGCACATTTAAATATCTAAAATAGACAATCAATATGATTAAGAAATCAAGCAAGATTAATAATCTTATCCAAATGAATAATAACATTCATATAAAGGCCAACCTCAACAAATTTGCATAAACAAATGAAATAAAACAATGTCACGTCATAAGCATTAGCACATGACAATTATCCACACACTATCCAAGCTTCCATATGACCTCCAAAGTCTTCTTTCTTCCAATAGCATGAAAATATTACATCAATAGTACAACAAGCCAAAACCATACTCCCGTTAACCAAAGAATGGAGGAGAAGGCTTGATTATAAAGCAATTTGGATGAAGATCCCAATGCAAAATCGTGTGACAAGTGGAAGAGGGCGACTTGCATGAGAGAGGTGAGTGGCATGAGGAGGATGAGATGGTTTGACACATCTCCAAGCAAGGGAGTGACTTGCCTCAAGTGAGAGAGGTGTATAGAGGGAGAACTTGCCATGTGTGAAGAGGTAGGAAGAGAGGGCGAGTCATCCCTCTT
>JZKD02S0523930.1:0-16695 GCA_000966675.3 Picea glauca
GTTTCCTTCTTATATCCAGAAGAGTCGATGGTCGAAGGGTTGTTGGTAATCATGTAGTTAGAACCTGAATCAACCCACAAGTAACCAACATAAGGTATACATAACCTACCCCCTCTATATTTGAACCTATGACCTCCAAAGAGTATACACATGTCCTTAACCATTAGGTCCACTATATAGTATTTATTAATTATTATAATATATTTATTATTTTATGCTATAATATGATGATGATGATCTAATTTTAATGTCATGCAAGGCCAAGACAAACACCAAATTGGTGTATGAGACCCCCTTGTTTGTGGGACAAGGGATCCCCTCCATGCAATGATTTGAATGTTAATGTCTTGAGAGGTATATATACTCTACCCCCCTCTATATTTGAGCTTATGAACTCTTAAGAGGAAATACATGTTATTAACAATAGTTTATTAAATATTTAATATATATATTTTATAAAATATAATTTATATAATATATAATTTATATAATTTACATTATATAAATTATATAATATATAAAATATACATAAACAAAAATACAATTTGTAATCCCTCACCTTCGTACGCATAACCTCCCCATTGTTCGAATTCCTAATTCCCCATTGTTCGAATTACCTCACCTCCCTACGAATGAGAGTGCATGCCATTGTTGGAGCGAGAGATCGAGGAGAATAAACTCACCTCCCTGCGACTGAGTGCCCTTGATGGAGTGACATTGGAGAATAACCACATCTCCCCGCGACTGAGAGTGCCCTTGCTAGAGCAACAAAGGAGGAGTGAGCTACCGAAAGACAATGAAATCACTATCCGTTGCTGGAGCGACAAAGGAGGAGAGACATATGAGGAGCGACTAAGGGTTCCCTTGTTGAAGTGACAGAGTAGGAGGAACAAAGTAGGCCCTTGATGGGTCGGCAAAGGAGACCCAACCTTGACTAGGAATGATGCCAAAATCAGTAAGTTCTTAAAATCCTTTAAAACCCCAAATCAAGAATTGAATCTCCTCCAAGGTTATGTTAAGCATGTTAACCAATTTGACAAAGAGAATCTCTTATGGAATCACTAAACATTTATTCTATTGGTTATTTGCTTTCTCAACTAGAGGTTAAGATGCTTGGATTTCTATGACCTTTATTTCCAAGAACCCAAGACCGATGGTTTTGGATAATAAGGGTAGTGGATTTGCATACACACCAAATGTATGATCCTATGATCTCAAGAATTGGAGTTTCTGGGATTTTAATCCTGCTAGATTGCAATCATTTTTTTTGCAAATCAATTTCGACCATCGCCTTCCTTTGGATACCAGTCTCCATAGAATTTTGTCTCCTAGTGGTAGGTTCATGAGAAAGGGATATTTTGCACCTAATCCTCCTCTCTCCTATGCCACACTCAATATATTCCAATTTAAAAGATGATATTTTTGGTTTTTCTATTCCCCTATAACCATATAAATTTATGGATATCTCTCCCAACATGTTGCATGATTCTAATAAATGCTAGAAAAGAATATGCTTAAGAAAAAGGTAGCGTTGATAGAACATACTTTATCAAAACCACTCTACCTACTATATTTAACCACTATGAGCTCCATTTTTGCATCTTGTTGTTCCTGAGATTTTCTCTAGGCTCACAGAATAATGTCAGAGATCCAAAATTTATAAGATTTGTTTTATACTGTTTTTATACCTTCAGTTTGAGATGAAACTTCAAATAATTTAGTGATTTAGAAAACAGAGAGGAAATATCTCTTCCTATGAATTTTATCAATATTAAAGAGATGAAAAGTAGAATTGTAGTAAACAAAATTGGCAAACAAAGTAAGATATCCAATGTTGATAAATCTTACCTTATTCACAATTGAAGAAACATGAAGAGTATGTCTTAAAGATGAAGTGAGATGAGGAGATCCACACATATGCATGCCTTTTTTTACTCACAGTAATAACAGAGGAAAAGATGTCGTTGAACATACTTCCAATTATGTGGACCACAGTAGATGTATTACTAAATTGTAGTCTTTCAATCCTTAAGCACCATAGAGTGAAGAAAATGGATTATGATGAAATAACAACACACAGAAAGCACATAACTCAAAGAAATGAAATGTAGAATCTCTGTCTTTCTTGTATAATTTGTATTAAGAAGTCTCTCTTTCTACATTCAGTCGGAAGAATCCTTGATTACATCTCTAATATTCTTATTTATACAAAATCGTCTTAACCAAAAGTGGTTAGACTTTCCACATTCTTATCTCTCAAAATAGAATAAAATCCAAACTAACTAAATATTACAAAGATTTTGAACATTTTCCCATCTTCTGGGAAACCCTTTGCCTGCTAGTGATTCATTCTTCCTTTATTTTCTTATAGAGACAACTGCCTTTTGTTGATCCTTGTATTGCAAATGTAAATCTAATAATGCAATAACAAACTTGGGGGGTTCCATATTGACATTTAATTCAAAAGTAAAAACCCTTTTATGCACCAATGGTAAATTCCTTTGAATTTTTACAACAGCCTGTTGGGTGATCTTATATTGTAAACATTGTTTTACCAAAAGATCTAATGCAAGAGCATCGTCATCAATTTCATCAAGCTGAGTGGAGGACAACTCAGCATTAGGCGCGCAATCAAAAATGTTTTGGGATCCAAAAAGGAGAGCTCGTCATTTATGTGTCAAAAGATTGTAATTAAAGTTTTTAATGTTTTGAGGCTTGAGCCATTACATGAGGCCGCCAAAGATTGTAATTATCTTAATAAGTTGTAGGATTGTACATATATCAAGCAATAATTCGTATCTGGGTTGTAAATGCTATTTATTGTAATAAGCATTAGTAATCCGAATTTTATGAGAAGAATGAAATGACTGCAGATTATTAACATGTGCTTAACAAAAAATAACCTAGATACAGTAAAACTGGTTTTCTATTCAATAAGGAAATAAGCTGAAACTGTAAAATGCAACGGAAACAAGCTTGCTAGAATGGTGGAGGCTTATCTCTGAGAAGAGATGTGACGGTTGTGCTCATTCGCAAGAAGATGATTACAATGAGGCTCTCAAGGCCTTTTTACAATAAACAAGAATTCCAAAAACCCTAGACATCCAAAAACCTAACCCTAGGAGATGAAGCGCCAAAAGTCATGTGGACCCCGTTTGGGTAAGTTAGTACATCAACTTCCTGGGGTCGTAACTTTTGCATACGATCTCCATTTTAGGCGTATGATAGCCAGTTGGAAAGGTATCGTCAAGGAAATTCATTTTGGGGGCTCAATCATGACTTCAGCTATCATTGAGAAGATCAATTCCAAAAAACCTTCATTTAGGCCTATAAAATGGCCCCGGAATTTAAAACTCTTAAAAATAGTAAATTGTCAAAATTGTCATAAAATTGTTTTGAGCCAGTTGGAAGAGGTGGGTGGCCACCGATATCCACCTGGATCAATCCTCCCTCCTTAGTAAGCAATGGCCTCCATTGCGTTGATTTCCCCCATCAGATGAGGAAATTTCTGCTGAATTTGGCCTCTGGTGAGCCACTTGCCTTGGTGCAGGAGCTACCCTTCTTTGACAACTCGATAAAGTTGGATCCTTTATTGTAAAGTGCCCTTGATTTGTGTGTCCAGAATCTGATCGTTGGATGCCTTTTGTAAGAATTTGGGGTTGATCTCTGTTGGTGTCAACTGCTCTGTTATGTCTGAGGTGTCCAATAATGGTGGGAAATAAGGGAGAATGAGATGCACATTGAACACTAGGTGCAGGCCAAGGAAAGGAGGAATGTTGAGCTCAAAATAATTACCCCCCACAGCCTTGGTGATGGTGTACAACCCATAATGGAGTGGGAGAAGCTTTCGATGGGGTCCTGTAAGGCGCTCTTTCTACAAGTGCAACCAAACTTTGTTTCCCACCTAAAACTTATGTGGCACCCGATGTTGATCATGGCATTGCCTTTACTTGTCATTAGACTTTTGTAGGATATACTGAACCTGTTGAAGGATGTGATGGATCCACTCAAAGAACTGAGTGGCTTTGTCAGCTTTAGTTGGAGTAGGAGATGAGTCGGTCGAGGTGACCATAAGGGGAAGTGCAACATCTATGGGACCCAATGGTTGGAATCCCAACCCCACCTGAAAGGGGTTGTCGCCAGTTGAGCTATGCAGGGCTCGGTTGTAGCTATGTTGGACATAGGGAAGGCTCTCATCCCATGTGCGAGGGTGCTTTGAATTATACATGCGAATGATATGCACAATCATTCAATTGATGACCTCGGTTTGACCATCTGTCTGGGGGTGGAAGGCCATGGATTTGGTGAGCTTCGTGTCCAGCAGTGACCAGAGGCTTGACCAAAATGTGTTGAGAAATAGACTGTCTTGATCTGAGACAATGGTTTGTGGGATTCCAAAATGTACCCAGAGTCGTTCAAAGAAGATCTTAGCAACGACCTCTTTTGTGATGTTCCTCTTACAGGAAACCAAAATCGCCATCTTAGAAAAGCGATCAACAACCACAAAAACACAGTCATTTCCCCATTTGGTGGACAGGAGGCTTGACATGTAGTCCATTGAGATGGATTCCCATGGCCTATCAGGAGTAGGAAAAGGGGTGTACAAGCCATGTTTATTAGTGGTCGGTTTGGCAATAACGCATGCAGTGCAGGACCTGATATACTTGTTGACCTTCTTTCGAAGTTTCAACAAGTAGAAATGTTTCTATAGCATCGCCACTATATTTTTGACGCCAAAGTGTCCTACCACCCGACTGTAGTGAGCTTCCCAGATCATCTTCTCTCACTCACTTGATGGAACATAGATATGGCCCAGACGACACAACAACCCATCATGAAGATGGAAATTATTGACAACTACGTTTGTACCCAACATTTGGTAGGTGGTGGCGAAGTTCGGGTCTGTCTCATAGTTGGGGCCATCTAGAGGTCTCATGGTCGCAGGAGTCTAGAACCGTGGTGAGTGTCGTGACTAGCGGTCTACTGAGGCAATCAACGACGCGATTGGTTCTTCCTGTTTTATACTTGATGTTGAGGTGGAATTGTTGCAAGTATGTGGACCACTTTTGATGGCGATCATTTTGCAATTTTCCTTGTGTCTGCATGAACTGTAGTGGCTTATGATCAGTGTGGATGATTGTCTCATTCCCAAGAATGTAATGTCTCCATTGGCAGTAGCCTTCCACAATGGAGTACATTTCTTTGTTGTAAGTAGGGTACTTATGGACAACATCTGATAGTGTCCCACTATAATAGGCCACGGGGTGGCTGTGCTGAGTGAGAACGACGCCCACCACATAGTCTGAAGCATCTGTCTCAATCTCGAAGGGCTTTTGCAAGTCTGGTAGTGAAAGTATTGGGGTTGAGAACAAGCGTTGTTTTAGATCGTCGAACGCTTATTGTTGGGACCGACCCCACACAAATTTTGGATTACCACCACCCCTTGTTATTTGGCTAAGGGCCCATGCAATATGGGAGAATCCCAACACGAACCTGCGGTAGAAATTGGCAAGGCCTAAGAAGCTCTGAAGCTCAGTGAGTGTGGTTGGGGCTAGCCAGTCACAGATGACTTGGATCTTGGCTGGATCCACATGTATGCCATGCTGATCAATTATGTAGCCCAAGTAATGGACCATGTCCATGTTGAAGGAGAATTTTTCTAAGTTGGCATATAGTTTATGCTGCCGCAAGGTGTGCAGAACCTACTGAATATGCTACAAGTGTTCGACCCAAGTCTTGTTGTAAATGAGAATGTCATCCAGATACACCACTACAAAAGTATTGGTGAATGGTCACATGATATCATCCATCATCCTCATGAAAGTGGCTGGAGCATTTGTCAAACCAAATAGCATGACCAACCATTCAAAAAGGCCTTCCTTTGACTTGAAGGCGGTTTTCCATACATCTGTTTGTTCTATCGGGACCTGGTGGTAGCCAGACTTTAGATCAATCTTACTGAAGTATTTGGCTCCCATGAGTTGATCAAGGAGGTCTTCAATTCGAGGAATTGGATATCGGTTTCTAACTGTGATTTTATTCAAAGCTCGGTAATCAATGCAGAGTCGCCAGGTTCCATCTTTCTTCTGTACCAGCACGATTGGGCTCTCGCAAGGTGATGAACTAGGATGGATGTTCTCCTTGTGGTGCAGTTCTTGGATCTGTCGCTTGATCTCCTCATTCTCTAATAGAGAGAGACGATAGACTAGCCCATTGGGCAGTGGTGCAATGGGGGTGAAATCAATGGGGTGCTTGACCTGGCAGTGTAGAGGTACCCCAGTAGGTGAGGAGAAGATATATGAGTATTCTTCCATGACCTTATCTACTTTCTTCTGTTGTGTAGAGACGTCAGTCGTAGAGACCCTGGATGTGTCTATGATATTTTTCTTATTCTGAGAGAGAATCATGAAGAAGACAAACTTCCCTGTTTGAGAGATGACCTTGCTACATTGCTTAGAAGAAATCAAGGAAATAACACTAGGTGGGACTGTCTCAGGTATCCTGTACAATTTCTTGTTCAAAGTAATAATAACACTACGAGGCCTAGACTCATATACAGCATGACCTTTCCATAAATAAGGTTGGCCCAAAATAACATCACAAACTTCGAGAGGAGCAACATCACACAATACCTCGTCTTTGAAGGGCTTGATGTCGTACGCAAGTCGACACTGTTGGTTGATGCAGAGATCACTTCCTTGGCGGAGCCATCCAATGGTGTAGGGTTGTGTGTGTGGTGTTGTTGGCACTGCCAACCCCTTGACGACCTCTACTGAGATGAGGTTCTTTTGGCTACCGCTATCCATGATGAAGTGTAGTGGGGTGTCTTTTACCCACATCTGTGAATGGAAGAGGCATTCTCCTTCTTCTAGCTCATCTGGTTCACCAGGCTGGATCTTGATGGTAGCAATGGTGGCACCGGGTTTCGCATCAATGATCCATCTTCCCCTTTCTATTTCTGGCTAAGAGTCTGAACCCGCATCTAAGTTATAGGCTTTCACTTTGCCCACCAGTGACTTCTTTGAGCGGCAGTCAACAATGTTATGCCAATGGCTCTTATGGAAGTCGCACCACTTCCCGGTATATTTCTTTATCTTTCTAGTGTCCTTCTTTGCTTATGGCTTGGACTGGTTTTCCTGATACTGTCCATATTTTCTCTATCCTTTGTTCTATGGGCTGGGGCCGCCCTTTCCTGGCTTTTGTTGTGAGGGGTTCCCAGGCCCAAATTGCCGCGTCTTTTGTTTGAGCTTCTGCTCGATTTTGACAGCATATTGGTAGGTCACGCCCAAGGATGAGATATCTAAAAATTCCATTTCAGTCTGGATGTATCTATGCAGAGCGCCGCAAGATTTGAGCACCAGATGTCACTCTAAATATTTGCTACCCATCTTGGTTCGCAAGGTATGAAAGATATTCATGAAATCTGGAACTGCTTGGTCTCTTTCTTGCTGCAGTGTGGTCCATTTGGTATACAAGTCGTCATAACTTCCGACAGGGTAGTATTGTTCCTTATTCTTAATAGAATCTCTAAAGGAATCCTAGGTGGTCATGACTGTAAATAATGAGGGTTCCTCTGTTTGCTTTTGCTCACAAAAAGTTTCCCACCAATCTTTGACGTGGGGAACGACTTTGAGGAGCGCAAAAGTAATCTTTTCTCTATTCGAAAAGTTATGGACAAAAAAATACCTTTCTAGTAGATTCAACCACTTGTCTACAACATCTGCATCTATCTGACCTTTAAATATAGGAGTATCGAAGTTTATTTGTACCTTGAAGGGGGTGGCACCTCCACTGGAAGAAAATGCTTCTCTTGTTGGGAGCCAGCGAAGAATTTGCACAAAACTATCCATCATCTCGTTCCTTTGTTGCGTGAGGGATTCCTCAATCAACAATTTGAAAGGATATCCTATCCCATCATCTTTCTTTTCTCCTGCCGTGAGAGGTCGCTTGGGTGTGCGAGAGCTTTTTTCCTCAAGAGAAAGAAGCTCGAGACCCAACTCTTTGTACTTCGACCTCATTTGGGACATGCATTAAGACAACAAGGAGAAGATCGCCTTGATACCACTAATACATATTTTATGAGCAGAACAAAATGACTACAGATTATTAACAGATGCTTAACACAAAATAACAGAGATACAGTAAAACTGGTTTTCTATTCAATAAGGAAATAAGCTGAAACTGTAAAATGCAGCGGAAACAAGCTTGGTAGAATGTTGACGGCTTATCTCTGAGAAGAGATGTGATGGTTGTGCTCATTCACAAGAAAATGATTACAATGAGGCTCTCAAGGCCTTTTTACAATAAACAGGAATGCCAAAAACCCTAGACATCCAAAAACCTAACCCTAGGAGATGAAACGCCAAAAGTCATGTGGGCCCCGTTTGGGTAAGTTAGTACATCAACTTCTCGGGGTCGTAACTTTTGCATAAGATCTCTGGTTTAGGCGTATGATAGCCCGTTGGAAAGGTATCATTGAGGAGTTTCATTTTGGGGGCTCAATCATGCTTTCATTTATCATCGAGAAGCTCGATCCCGAAAAACCTTCATTTAGGCCCTCAAAATGGCCCTAAAAGTTAAAACTGCTAAAAATAGTAAGTTGCCAAAATTGTCAGAAAACTGTTTTGAGCTATTTGGAAGAGATGGGTGGCCACCGATATCCACCTGGATCAATTAGTGGGAAAATGATTTTATTGTGATATGATAACACTAGCGTAGTCGGTAGGAAAGCTCGAGAAGCCCCTCCGTGTATGAATATATGCAATCTATGCCGAAAGGAGGTTGTTGATTGGCTGCTGAAGATGATTATATTTCTTTGTTGAGAGCTATTGTAGAGTTGAAATAGAACCTATGTAAATGAGGGAATGTAATAGAAGGAGAATTGCTTCGAGATCTTTGTACTTGTTTTCCTTATGAGTAATTGGGTAATGCTATGTTATTTGATTTATGTATTTTATATCCTTGTATATGCATTTTATGGTTAATTGAATGAACCTGTAGTGTTCAACAAGTTTCAATTGTTTCTCTTCTGAAATACTGGTGCAAGGAGTACATAGTAGCCACGCAAGGAGTGCGAAGGAAGAGTCGCTTACCGACTAAGAAGATTAGAAGAGATAACATGAAATTGTGTAGAGTGAGTGGAGAGAGTGCACGTATACTCATTGGAGTATAAAAGCTTGAAGAAGACCCGTGAAAGGTGTGCACCGGGACGACACTTAGTTGAAGTGTTGATGAAGTTTCAAGGAAGACCAATGCAAGGAGTGCGTTGGGAGATTTTTTTTTTTTAACTCTAAGTATTAAACCTTTCAGAAGTTTAGAGGGCGCAAATAATGCCTTAGAGGTTTGAATCACCTCAAGCGATCAAGCTCGGGAGAGATAGCGACCAAAATCCCTTGAAGGGAGTAGTTATTGTGTTTTGAAGGTCGAGTGGACGAGATCCAATCAGGGAAGGTCGAGATCTCTTATGACTGTCAAATCCAGAGAAGTATCGTGGGGTTTAAACCCTTGAAGTCCTTCAGACTTCGTGAGTTCGACAATTTTTGTGTGTTGAGCGCAAAAGAGATAAGACTCCCGAAGTCCCGAATCACGGAGTAATTCCTAGATCTAGTAGTTCGGAGGCTTGGCGCTCCGGGAGGATCAAGGTAAAAATTGTTTGGAGTCGAGAACTCCCGAAGGCTAGAGTGAATCTTGGTCATTGGTCAGAGAGGGACGCATGGAGAGCAGATCTGATCTCCGCTAGTTCGAAGTTCGAAAGTTGTAAGAGGTCGTGGAGAGAAGATCTGATTTCTTTAGCATTTTGTTTCTATGCTCGAAAAACATTAAGAGAAGTTTTCCAAGATCACCATAGTTTTGTTGAGTTAAGAGGTTAAAAAGGTTGGTAGTGTGACAAATATATTGAAAATGAGATCTAATATGAGTATAGAATGACAATATAAGAGAAAGTGTTTTTGATCTTCAACCTTCTTAGTGTCGCAAATGTAAAACACTCTTTCATCTCATGGCATTTTAAGAATTAACCAACACCTAATTTCACTATCTATGAAGCTTTATGACACTCTTAAACCAATGTATCACATCTTAAAACAACACGAAAGAAAACTAAGAAGACTAACTTTATTGCCATCTGACTAACTTTATATGGCCATGTGACTAACTTTCAATTTTATTTTATAACGATAGCCAAGCGATACAATCACATAGCGACATAGTAACGTAGAGACACTATGTTACCATGAAAATAATTCGCCGCAGTGAGTCTTTTGTTGTAGATATGATCGGCTGTTAGAAAAGCACAGCTTCTAGAAGTGTTTTCTCGACCAAATTTTTTGTTTCCTTGTTGGCAACGCTGAAGCCATCCCGGTATATGTACAGGTGGTGGAGAGCTCCGGTTATGTCAAAAGCATGTTTCTTCGCAGGCATAGGAATATTGCTGTCGGGTCTGAGAAATTCCCAATTTAATTCTTGGATTATGTTATTGATCATGGCGTTAATATGATTGAGAGCATCTTCCTCTGTTGATCCAGGATTGTCTTTTATATAACACTTTATACACGAAGCTTCTTCTCCACGAGCCCTGTCAGCCTGTAATCGCCATTCGCCATTCCAGGATCATCAATCATCCAATTCAAAACCAAATCAGTCTTAAAATCAAAGTGCAAACTTCTTTTAACTGCATTTGAGATAGAAAGCGATAGGTAGTACCTTGTAGCAGCGTGTGTCACCTCGTAATCGAAGAAAGGAAGATGCCAAATCATTGAACCTCGATGGAAAATCAATTCCCTTCAAGATATAATTGGGAAACTGTACGTCCAGTGTGAGGATGGGTTGCAATGTCGCTACGCGATAAGCAGAGCTAACTTTCCCGTTCTCACAGTACTCCTCAAACGTTGGCAGATAACCAGTGAAGATCCACTCTGCTTCTTTCATATTTGAGTCAAAATAAGCCTCCGACTGCGCACAGAAAGCAAATTAACTAATTACCAGGCCAAGTTAACATTGTGAGAAAGAAATATTTGTTTGTATTCATGAATTCTTATTGTCCATACAGCCTTTCGAACATAGTTTAACGTGTCTCGCCCTTGAGTCTTCTCTGCCTCTTGCGCCAATTCATTCACTGTCTCTGACAAATCCCATCTGGTCATATATCATTATATGAAGAATTTTTTCCAAATCGATTAGCTCCTTCACACGAATGAGAGAGGCAACAAAATATTCTTCTAAAATCCATTGAATTGATCATCAGCAGCGATACCACCTCTTAACTGCCACTGTGAAGAGTTCGAGCTCGTCCAGAACCGTGACAAGATGACACATTTTGGCAAAGCCCAATCTGAATGCAGAATGTTTCGGCTCACACGCAATGCAGGAGGCCAGAGTGTAGAATTCCACGTGACKATGCCGAGCGAAGGTCAGTTGAGGCAAACCCGACTCTTTCCACCATCTAAACATACAGATTTCATGCATACACATTATTGAATATTAACCCACTCACATCCAAGTTTGACTTATAAAGAAGATAGCCAACAACAAAGTTCACATCACCTCAACAAACATTGAAACTCCCTCTGTTGTAAGGAGTGAAAAATATTGAACTCCAATTTCGCAAGTTGTAAAATCTTCTCTCTGTTCATATATTGCATCCTGGGAAAAGAAAATGCAAAGTATCAACTGAAAATTCATAAGAAGAAGAYCACTCTCTGTTCATATATTGCATCCTTGGAAAAGAAAATGCAAAGTATCAACTGAAAATTCATAAGAAGAAGACCAGTTGTTTAACGCGATGGAATAGTGGAATTAGTCATACTTATTCTTATTGAACGGTGGATTACTATCCTGTCCAAATACGTCCATGTAATTCCTTGCTTCCCATCTTGGCAAATTTGTGTGCCAACCATATTCCAGAACGTCCCCTATCTGCAAACCAAATGGTTGAAACAGTAAAACACAGATAACAACACGAAATCGTGAAACAAACAAAAGGGATATGATGTGAGAATTAGCAGGTACGTAATAGCAGTACTGCTCACCTCCCGTGAAAGACTGGAGACCGGAATTTTTTGTACAGCTTCTTTCAAATATCTTGAAGAGAGTATCTGAACCGCTTCCCTAACTTTCTCACCAGGAAAGGCAATGAGGGAAGCCCGATATAAATTAAGAAAGCTTCTGATCTCTCCCTCTGTCTGACTGGGAGAGCATGCAAACTGCCCATTTTCCTCTTCAAAAACTTTCAAAACCTCTGAAATGAAATGAAATCTTTTATAAACTTCCAAGAAGAAAGATATCACGTATTTTGAGAGAGTTTTAACAATAATATTACATATAGAAATTAAATTTAAATGGCAAATTGGCTGTCATTTCGAAAGAAATTCAACTTTAGTGATTTATTATTAATATGTAGATATAGGTGTTTTTTTAGTTATTTTATAAAACTAGTACAGTCACATAATTGTGGCCCATGAATGTCGAAAGGCATATGAAATGCGTTAAAATGCCTAAGGAAAACGTAGGGACAGGTGAAGAAATTCATGGTTAATAATCTAAACTTGGTAATGTTAAATGTTAATCATTTAAACGTGGTAATCATATAGTAATTTCTTAATATGAATAGATAAATGTTAAAAAGTAAATAGGTTAAGGGATGCATTAAAAAATACAAGGAGATTATGAAGAGTAAATCACATTCATTGATTTGGGAGGACGACTAAGAATATTCCAACATCTTTAATTGTTAGCAGTAACAATAAAGGTATACGCCTTTCGGCGTAATAATTTTTTTAGCAATAACTTTTTGATATAAATTTATATGAATTATTATTTTTTGTTGTTTAAAATCCATTTTTGAATGCAGAAATTGATTCAACATGTTAGGACACTTGGATTATACAGAAATAATTATTGGAATCTAAAAATTTAACMGCCATGCTGGSAACATGGGACTAACAGCCCACTCAAAGTGATGTTGCTGATTTGGAAGTTGCTGGGAACATGGTATCAGAGCCTTAACCCAARTTCAATTTCCTTGAATTAAGTCGGAGGAGGGGTGTGGAACATGGGACAATCTTAACAAATTTCTCATAGAATTTAAAGCAAATATCTTCTAAAAAATCATCTTTTTATAAAACGTTTAACCTACCACTATGGATATATACCTGAAGACAGTGTATCTGGCTGTCATCTGTCATCACTAAAGAAAAAATTCAATCATGAGTGATTTATTGGTAATATGTGGATATATACCTGAAGACACAGTGTGTATCCATGTATTCGAAGAATTCGAAGCCCCAAAGTAGTTGAGTTTAGATCAGTGACAACACTTTGTCTCCCACAACCAATGCCTTTTTCGTTCCAATAACTACAGGCCAACCTAATTTCAAATAATATCATCTGTATTCCGTATATTAAGCACAAACAAATAAGGCTACATTCTTAACCCGAATGTGGGTTCTGGTTATTGGAGGGTCCAGTAGCAATGTTAGTCTTTGATTTTGTGGTTTTTCACTAACTCGAATCTATAGTTGGAGTTGGATGGGTTAATTTGGGAGTAATCTTTTTTTCCTAATCTTCACTAACTATGTAATCTCCACTAATTACGAGAGAGAAAGAGAAAATGGCAAAACTCAAACCATTCTAGAAATTTGACAAGATTTTAAGTCTTTTTTTACCTGAAAAGCGAAATTTTCAGCGAAACTAGGAGAGAAGATTGCTCCCAAATTAGCCTACTCGTCTACAGTAGGGTTACGATCGTTGAACAAATAATGATGAAAAGGCTCTGGAAACTGACCTGTAAACGTAATCGAGGGACGCTTTTATCTCATTTTTGAAATGTCTATCGATTCCCAAACGTTCAACGCTGTCGACCGTCCAAAGGCGTTGAATGAGATCATTGAGGGGACTCCCGGAGTAAATTTATCAACGCGTTTACCATAAGAAGTAAAGGAGATGTTCAATCGAATGTGTATGGAAGATGGAGAATTAATGAGTCCCGAAGTAAATTTATCAACGCGTTTACCATAAGAAGTTGCCTAACCCATATTACATTAAATTAAATTAGAGAAGAAAACGAATCCGTTTTTTCAATTGTGAAGAAAGAATATACAGAAGAATAAATTGAAATGAAGCTAGTTACCCACCCCATAAGGCGTTGAATGAGATCATTGAGGGGACTCATTAATTCTCCATCCTCCATACACATTCGATTGAACATCTCCTTTACTTCCGAAATAAGTCTATAAGCACGTTCAACGTACGAAGGCGCCTGACCCATATTGCATTAAACACAGTAAATTAGAGGAAAAAGTAATCCATTATTTAATTGTGAAGAAAAAATATCCAGAAGAATAAATTGAAATGAAGCTAGTTACTCACCCCATAAGGCGTTGGGGGGGACTGTATGAAATCATCGTTCCAGAGGTTGGAATGATAATCGCCTATGCGTCTTTGTACACCATCATTATCAGATACGGCGGTGTTCATGCTCATGGAAGGTGTGACGGAATTCCTTCGCCCACACATCCCACGAGTTGGGATTGTTGTAGGGAGAGGCTTAAGCTCATGAGTAGAACTGGTCATCGATCTGGACATGCACAATTTGCAAGCCAACGGTACCACAGAAACAGGAGACATTGATATAAGCGCTTTTGGCCTACGGAGATGGCTCAAAATAATGAACTAAAATTTATGCTGTGGAACTTCGTTAGGGTAATTGGTATATATAGAGCTTCTTGGAGATGGATTATCTTGATTTGTCTCATGGAATAACAGAACGGAATAAGCATCCCATCTCAATAAACTAATTATAATTAGTAATGTAATTTTTTCATCCTATATTAAATAATAAATAGCTTAAATAATAAATAGCTTGTTATATAGCATTTGAATGTTGAAACAGGTGGATTATAAGTGGTTTGAAAGTAATTCAGATTTAGCTATTTATAATAAATGTTATAGTAGGTGAATTATAAGTCGTCTGAAAACAATTAAGATCTACAACTGATTATAATTCAAGTGGAACAACATTCAATGCTGCCGAGCAATAACTTATAATCCACCTACCAAAACATTCAATGTTATTTACTCACCTTCAAATGCAAAAATAATATCGTTATTGATTAATGGTGTCACTTCATCCACAGGGAGCGCATTTAACGTAACACCTTAAAGGGAACATCACCCACTAATGTCGTTGTTGACTAATGGTGTGAAGGGCATTTACGTCACCTTCTATTTCAAAGGAGGTTTCGCTATAAAAAGAGATACCTATCCTTTGTCGGGATGCGCTATTTATAACAAAGGAAGTCCGTATATCACAAGTGTACGGGTTCTTCCACGCTTCCTTGTCCCCATGTTCTTGCACTATCCATTTATGGACATAGATACCCACATTTGTCGATATATTTTTGCATTGGGACCAATCTCTTTTCTTTTTAAAGTAAGGAATTGATTTGGATCTGTTTTACTTATTTTTGGAGTGGGCTAATTTGAGAGTAATTTTTTGAGTAGGTATTTTGGCAGTTTATTTTTAAATTTTCTGTCAATCTAGAACTTTGATTGATTTTCTAAACTTTTGAGTTGGTTTAAAATGGGGCAAAATCTTTGGAGTATAGTTCTGAAATGCATGAAATTTTGATCCATACAAAACTTAGACTAACCCTGAAAATCTGACCAAACTCAGATTCATTTTTTTACTTGAAAAATTGGTATGTTTGCTTCCAAATTAGCCTACTCATTTATTTTTAACCAAATTTTTTAGACTTATACAAAGCATGTGTTCTTTTAGCCCCAAGAAAACAGTTTTTGAATTGCCAAGTGATGTGATGGTACATAAATTAAAAATAGATGATGAAGATAAATACCTTTTTCAATAATATCTTAAAGTAAGGGAATTCAAAGCTGAGTTTTGTCCAAAATACTCATGGGATAAATTGAAACAAATTATTTGTCATTAATGTATTGATTAATTAAGTATTAATTTTTCAATTTCATGAATCATATGCATTTAATTTTTTAATTTGTGAAAGCTACAATTATTTGAAGGTTTAATGATCACCATGCTTACTTAAATCATTAGTAAAACCTAAGATACTTGGAATATTGAATGAAGATTTTTAACAATATCTAGGTAAGTTTATGTATGGTCTATCTTTCATTATAATTTAAATTATATTGTTTTTTTTCAACTACTTAAATGCATGTATCTATTTTTTTTTTAAGGAGAAATTTTATTTTTAAGATTATATATCTAGGGTTTTGAACGGGAATAATACTTCTATTTGGTTTTTACCTTTTTTATTCAGAATAATCTCTGCAGTTTTCAGAAATTATTTTTGGCTTCTTCAACGGGTTGAGCATTTGGACATCACTTTTTACTTTGATCCAATTTTAATTTTACCTAAAGAGATATATATATATATATATATATATATATATATATATATATATATATATATATATAGTTATTTTTATTTTAATTTTCATAAGTAAAAGTTGATTTGATAGATAAAGTCAATCCATAATAATAATTGTTACATCTTTTTTCTCTTCTTTTCAATATGAGCACTTCTCCATCTATTTCAAAAACTTATATATATTTGTTTTTTGTTTTTTATTTTTTTTATTTTAAGTTTCATAAGTAAAAGTTGATTTGAGAGATAAAGTCAATCCATAATAATAATTGTTACATCTTTTTTCTCTTCTTTT
>JZKD02S0523985.1:5593-15669 GCA_000966675.3 Picea glauca
TTATTTGTAATTTTAATGCTTTTTAATTTATTTTTGTTAAATTTTGTATTAAAATTTTAATATGAGGTTTTTTATATATATTTTAGATTTTTTCACCTTTTTAATGTTTTTTGGGTTATAAATTTTTATTTTTTTCTTAAATTTTCATTTTCTCTCTATATATAAATAAATAATTTTATGGAATTTTTTTCCTCTTTAATTTTTAAAAATTTTCTTGGTTTTTTAAAATATAAATTTGTTTTTAATTTTTTAATTCTTTTTGTTTTCTTATTTTTTAGTTTTTAATTAATCTTAAAAAAATTGAATTATATATTTTTGGTAAATATTTAAAAATAATGTTATTTAACTATAATTATTTTCTATGTATTTTAAAAAGTATAGAATCATAACTTAATTAGGGACATATAATTATATGAAAAATCTTAATTTAAAAAAAAATGGTGTACAACATTTTTAACAATGGATGGAGAATGGAAATATGATTAAAAACACCATTGAATAAAAATAAAAAATAAAAAAAAATAGAAAAGTTTGAAAATAGATGAAAAAACATCGTTGAGAAAAAAATAAAAATAAAAATTTTGAACAATTTGAAAATAAATGAAAATACAAGCATTTAAATACAAAAAAGTGGAAACCTTATGTATCAAAAAATTTAAAATATCAAAAAATCACCTAAAAATGGAGGGGGGTGCTACCAGTAGCACCATTTTTAAAAACGGGGTAAAAAACTTGACCCCCAAAAAACGAGTAAGTTGGTAACTATGTTAAGCTTTGAGAATGTGCTACACGTTCCCAAACTCTCCATCAATCTTCTCTCTGTATATCAGATGACAAACTCTAGCTCTGGGAAGAGTGTAGTATTCACACCTAATGTTGTGGATATCTATGACATGCAATCCAATTCCAAAGTTGCTACTGGTGAGGTAAATCATCAATCCAGACTCTACACATTTTCTGAATTTATTGAACCAAATTATGCATACTGCTTACCCATGATGATGAAAGCAGTAGGATATGGCACGAAAGGTTAGGGCATTTAAATTTTAGATATATGCAATAGCTTAGCAAGCAAGGAATGGTTGAAGATCTACCTGACATCCACTTCTCCAAAGGAATTTGTGAGGGATGTGTTCTTGGAACCCTCAAGAGAAATTAGACAAGGGAAAGACTCAGAAGGATTCATTTCCTTTGGATCTGATCCATAGTGACCTCATGGGCCCTTTTCTACATCCATCAATCAGTAAAGCAAGGTACGTGCTCATTTTTTTTTAGGATTTCTCTCGCTTCACATGGAATTTCTTTCTCAAGAAAAAATCAGAGGTCTTTCAACAACTCAAAGATTCCAAATCCCTTGTTGAGACACAATCATGAAAGAAGATTAAATTCCTCTGAATAGATAATGGAGGGGAGTATGTCAACCATGAGATATAGAATATTTGTCTTGAGTTTAGGATTCAGTTGCATCACACGGTTCCTTATACTCCGTAGCAAAATGGAGTGGTTGAGCGGAAAAATAGATCCCTGAAAGAGATGGCATCGTGCATGTTGCATGCAAAGTCACTTCCATATAGATTATGGGTTGAAGCACTTAATTGTGCAACCTACATCTAAAACAGATCTCCCCATAGATCTGTCAAGGATAAAACCCCCTTCGAGGCTTGGAGCGGCCTCAAACTAGAAGTGACCCACTTCTTTATATTTGGTTCTCGTGCATGGGCGAGGATTCCCTCTGAGAAGAGGAAAGCACTTGATCCATAGAGTACATAGTGTATTTTTGTTGGATACCCCAACAGTGTGAAGGGATACAGACTCATTGATCTCTCCATGGACCGGCTCATCATTGAGTGTCGTGTCCAATTCAAGGAAAGTGTCTCGCATGTACCTCAACAATCGCATGTAGACACTTTTGTTGTTCCACTTGTCATAGATGATGAGCATGCACATGTTGACTCTTCTTCAGATGATATTTATGATTTATAGGATTCAAATGATTTAGAGGATTCATATGATTCAGATACAAAGTTAGTACAACAGATGTAGAGTTAATGCATGCAGATGCAGATGCAAAGCCATAGTCGAGGCCTAAGTGGGCCAAGACTACTCTTCAAGATATAGGAGATATTGTTTGGGATCCAGTTGATACTAGGAGGACTCGATATGATTTCGAGGAGCCTCCTCTTTCATTCACTACCACTGAACTGATGCCACCCAGGCATCTTTTCTTGTTTCAGTCTTCAAATACACAGTCCTATGGTGAAGCTATCAAAAATCCCTTTTGGGAATCCACCATGCAGGAGGAGTACAACTCCCTCCTCGAGAACCAGACTTGGGATTTGGTTCCCCTTCCTGCAGGAAGGAAACTTGTCAGGTGCAAATACATCTACAGGACCAAGACTACAGTGGATGGATAGGTTAGCAGATATAAAGCCAGGCTAGTTGTCAAAGGCTTTTAGTAGGTGCACGGCATTGACTGTGACAAGACATTATCTCCAGTAGAGAAGATGGATTCCATACATTTGGCACTTTCCATTATGGCATCCAAGAGATGGGAAGTCCATCAGATGGACGTGAAGAATGTATTTCTTCACGGAAAACTCTCTGAGGAGATCTACATGGAGAAACCTCAAGGCTTCATGCAGGATTCATCTTTGGTATGTCGACTGAAGAATTATATTTTTGGCCTCAAGCAGGCCTTGAGGACATGGTATGCCAAGATAGACTCCTACTTGTTTTCATAGAACTTTGTATGTTGTAAGTCAGACCTGAATTTTTACATGCTCATAACAGATGATTCACTTCCACTCCTAGTTTTGTATGTTGATGATTTGTTAATCACCGGTTGCTCGACTTTAGTGATTGTTGCAGTCAAGAGAATTTTGCATGACAGGTTCTTGATGATGAACATGGGTCCATTACATTTATTCCTTGGACTTGAGATCAGTCAAGATGCATCAGGAATCAAACTGTCTCAGGCCAAGTATGTATGATATCTCCTCGAGAGATTTCACATGACAGACTGCAAGTCACCAGACTTGAGGATGGTGGGGACACTCCACTAGTGGACAACACCCTGTACAGATAGATAGTGGGGATCTTGTTGTATCTCACACACTCCAAACTAGACCTCTCCTATGCAGTTAGAGCAGTCTTTAGGTTCATGCAAGAATCGCATGAGCTACATTGGAAGGCTGCAAAGTGTATCCTTCGATACATATAGGGTACCATCACCTTTGGGATTCACTGTGCAGCAGACTCTACATTGCACCTCATCAGATTCACTGATTTTGACTGGTCTAGCGACGACATTGATCGCAAGTCCACATCTGGCTACTCACTTAGTCTGGGTTCTGGGGCCATCTATTGGTCGAGAAAGAAGAAGGAATCTATTACTCTATCTTCAGTCGAGGAAGAATACATAGGGGTAGTTAACATATCCATTGAGGATATGTGGCTACAATATTTTATCATTGATTTTGGCATTCAGTTTCATTGATCGATCATCATCTAGTGTGACAACCAGAGCACTCTGAAATTCTGCAGAGATCCAGTTCAGAGGAAGCCAACGAAGCACATCGAGATCCACATGCACTACATTCGGGAATTATTACATGAGGGGATCATTGACCTGTAGTTTTTTCCTTCAGCAGAATAGACTACAGACATCTTCACCAAGACCTTCACTGAGCAGAAGTTTCATTCTTTGCGCAGTCGTCTTTGAGTGAAGGACACAGATTCCTAAAAACTATCAATTTTTTTTTTATTACATACATTGTACTTTGAGGAGGGGGGGGGGTTCCCATGAGGTTTTCCCTCTTTCCTCGTTTATTTCAGTGTATATTTTTTTTCGGGTACCTAACATGGCCTCGTTGTCAAGACCCATTCTTTATTTTCACCATAATGATGTTCAGGGGGGGTGTTGGAGATACTTCACACACACCTAGGATTTATTTTTCCTAAGTTTTTCCTTATGTTTATTAGTCATTATTCAGTCTCCTATAGTTTAGGGAGAATATTCGTTTTCTACATTTAGGATAATGTTCTCTTCAGTTCACACTTCAATTTGATCAATTGAGTGGAGTCTTAATGCCACATTGGTTTCATCACCATGCAGCATTGGGATCATTACCTACTAATGTGCATTTTCCTTTGTATTATCACCAGACTAGCGCATTACTCATGATTCCCTAATCTCCTCCTCACTTCACTCTATTTTAGTCAGTTAAGTGAAGATTGAGAGACTAGTTAACTCAAACTAGGTGGCAGTTTACTCCTGTAACTGTCAGTGTGTGTCCATATCACTCTATACCACCACTATGGCACATTGGCTTCTCCCCTAGTGCACATTAGTTGAGTTATACAGAGTATATAATGTGTAAATTATCATTCATTCATTTGGTTAATGAAAATTATTTGATTCTCACTCTCTTGTTTCTGTCTTTTCTCATTTTTCTGCAACTGTGTATGTATTTTTGGTACCTAGATATTATATGTGCAGGTTCATCCACATTTATAGAAAAGAGCGATGAAATATTAGATGATATCATCAAATTCCAAAGGCCACCACACATTAAAACTAGTCTTGTCTATGATAAGAGTCATATGACCACCAAAGAAGATTCAAAAGTTATAGAGCCATTAAATGAAGGAAAAAATAAAAGCTATGTTGATGTACTCGAAATATCCATCAGTGACGAAGACAACATGAAGAGATAACATGATGTTTCGCGGAAAATTGACATTCCTCCCAAAAAAAAGGACAGATTTAGAATATCTTTCCCACCAAGATGGCCTCACATAACTTGATACCAAATTATTTCCTTGGTTATTATTTTTATTGAAATAAATATGGTCATAAAGAAATATATTGTAGAGCATATTCAAGAAATGATCATGTATGGAATAAAAACAGAAGAACTTATGGGTTCTCAAATAAAAACTATAATTAATTTTCTCCAATATTTGATTACAATGTGGTGTGTTATGAGTGCAAAAACTATGGGCACATAACATGTTTTGTAGAAGAGGACTAGTGTAAACTTCTAGAAAAAATAAGGAAGAAGATACCCTTGCCAAAGAAAAGAAAGAACCCACAATAGTTTGGAAAACGAAGCAGGAGAAATAAAAGAAAAAGGAGGAATCTATGCTTTTTCAAACTACCCTTCATGCTCAAAACAAAGGAAACAAATGGTATGTTGACAGTGGATGATCAAGCCACTTGACATGGGACAAGAACATGTTTCTCACTTTGAAGGAAGTAAATGAAGGAACTGTAAAATTTGGAGATAATGTTACCGCAAGGATAGCCAGAAAAGGTACTCTTAGTCTTGATAATGGAAAGACTAAAACAGGCAATGTCTTGTATGTTGAAGGTTTAGAACATAATATTCTCAGGGTTAGTCAAATGTGTCATAAATGACACACTCTCACATTTGATTCTCAAGGTTGTGAGATAATGAAGAAAGGCTCAAGAAGATTAGTGAAAAATTCATATAGAACCTCAAATAATGTATATATCATCAATGAGATCAAGGGAGAAAAGTGTTATATGGGACAAATAGATGAGAGTTGGTTATGGAATAAAAGAAGGGGGCATATAAATTTTGATAATCTATTAAAAATCAACACCAAACAAGCAGTGAGAGATATACCAAAGATTGTTAAACCTTCAAACACTCTTTACAAGCAATGTCAGCGTGGGAAACAGACAAGATAAAGCTTCAAATCAAAGGAGTACTCAACAACGAATCCATTGGAATGTGTTTGTACATATCTTTGTGGGCCTACAAGAACACAAAGTCCACAATGTGAAAATTACTTCATGTTTCTCATTGATGATTACTCTATAATGACATGGATTATGTTTCTAAAAGAAAAATATGAAGTGTTTGAAAAGATCAAAGCATTCAAAGCCTTGGTTCAAAATGAAATTGATTTGAAAATCAAGTTCTTGAGATCAAACAAAGGTGTGTTTATCTCAAATGAATTTTAAAAAAATTGTGAGCTTCATGGAATAAAGAGACATTTTTCAGCTACAATAACTCCACAATAGAATGGAGTGGTAGAATGAAGAATCTAACCATAGAAGATATGGATAGAACAATGTCGAATGAAGCTAATCGGTCATACAGGTTTGGGAGAGAATCATTCAACATCGAAGTCTACATTGTTAATAGATGGAAAATCAGAGTTAACAACAACAAAACACCTTATGAATTATGAAATGGTATACCATAAATAGTTAAATACTTCAAAGTTTTTGGAATAAGTGTTATATAAAGAAAGATGACGAGGAGTTAGGAAAATTTGACTCCAGAGCTGATTGAGGTATCTTTCTTGGTTATTCATCAAGAAGTAAGGCTTATCAATGTTACAATAAAGCATTGGGAAAAATCGTAGAGAGTGTCAATGTTAAAGTGGATGAAGCAGGGCATGAGAAGGTGAAATCACATGTTCAAACAAAGGAGCCAAGATTCAAATAAGAATATGAGGGAGAATAAAATGAAGAAGAAGAATTAGAACGTCAAGATACAAAGACACCATCTATATTTTTTCGAAATAATCATTCAAAAAATTTAATTCTTGATTATAAAGATACGGGAGTTTAGACTAGAAGAAGAATACCAAGTGCACCAGAACATGTAAAATTCTCTTTCCTATCTAAATTAGAGCCTAATAAATTTACATAAGCTGTCGAATACAAGCATTGGATAGATGCCATGGGAGAAGAGATTAATCAAATTGAGAAGAATCATACATGGGAACGTGTTCCAAGACCAAAAGATAAAAATGTGATTGACACCAAGTGGGTCTTTAGGAACAAGTTGAATGAATATGGACAAGTAATAGTAAATAAAACAAGAATGATTTTTAAAGTCTATGCTCAAGTTTAAGGTATTGATTTCAAAGAAACCTTTGCCTCGGTTGCAACGCTAGAATCCATCAGACTGTTTTTAGCATTTTCTTGTTTCAAAAACTTCAAATTCTATCAAATGGATGTGAGTTCTTCCTTTCTCGATGGAAATTTAGAGAAACGAGTATATATTGAACAAGGAGAAGGATTTGTATTATCAGCAAACAAGGATCATGTATGCAAATTGAACAAATCACTCTATGGGAAAAAAAGCTCTCGGAGCATGGTATTCAAGACTTGATAACTATCTACAAAACAAAGGCTTAAAAAGAGGAATTGTTGACAGTAATAGCTACATCAAGAGAGTAGGAGAAAATTTGTTGATTGTTGTGGTTTATATAGATGATATCAATTTTGGAGGAAACGTGAACAAAATGTGACAATAGTTTGCAATAGAAATGCAAAAGCAACTGAGATGTTTATGCTTGGTGAATTGTCATGCTTTCTTGGTTTATAGATTTCTCAATTTGACAAAGGCATATTCATTTTACAAACCAAGTATATCAAGAAAATGTTGAAGAAGTTTAGAATGGAATATTGTACACCAATCAACACACCCATGGTCACAGGTTGTAAATTGAGCAAAGATGATGAATTTCTGGAAGAAAATCAAACATTGGACGGGTCAATGATTGGTTGCCTACTATATATGACGGCATCAATGGTAGACTTTATGCAAGTAGTAGGATTGGTTGCACGATTTCAAGCTGCACCAAAAGAAACTCATGTGCGATAAGTGAAAACAATATTCAGGTATCTAAAGGGAACCTTGGATTTCAACTTGTGGTACTCAAGAGGTGAATATTTTACTCTAAATGCATATACGGTTGTGGATTGGGCAGGCAATGTTGATGATAGGAAAAGAATAAGTGGAGGAGCATTCTTTCTGGGAAACAGTATATTGTCTTGGTTTAACAGGAAATGATCTTCAGTTTCTCTATCCACAATAGAGGATGAGTATATAGTAGTAACATCATATTGCATACAATTTCTTTGGATGAATCATACATTGAAACATATTGAGGTAGAATATGATCATCCAATATCAATCATTTGTGACAATACATGTGCAATAATTATTTCAAAGAATCATGTTATGCACTCAAAAACAAAGCATATTCCAATCAAGTATCATTTCTTAAGAGAACAAGTAGCAGAACAGAATGTCAAGTTCAAATATATTGTCGTCAAAGAAGAGATTGTAGATATTTTCACAAAACTCTTTCCCAAAGAGACATTTGAATATCACAAACAGAAATTGGGAGTAATATCCATCTCATCACTAAGAGCTTAAGGAAAAGCACAATCTCAGGGGGAGCATCCATTTTCCATTGATTTCAAATGGGGAGAGTTGCAGACAGGGGGAGGATTATTTCTATGCCTAATGGACTATGTGTTTCAATGCAAGATTGTCATCAATGAAAAAGGGAAAGATTGTTGGAAATATTGTCATTGATGTCAAAGGATTAATGTTCTCATTGATTTCATATTATCGCATTACATTATACATAGGATTTTCAAGATTGATTTATATATATAGGTTTACAAGTATATTAAAAAATGGGTGCATGTGAAAAAAGTAAAAGATGAAATGGTGGTTTCAAACCCATGGGTTTGGGTATTTTCCCATGGTATTTGGAAAAGTAAAATGAAAATAGGGGAATTAATTATTTAGTTAATGGACATATCCCTTCATGAAGGGTTATGAAAAAATATAAAAGGATAAAGTATTGAGAGAAAGTGCATGTGTGAAAAATGTAGTAACATTTGAAGAAGTGGATGAGCAAAGATTGAATATGATTCTAAAAGGGAAGAGTTGTGAAATTAGTCTTAGGTCATCTTGGAATTTTTGCAATAACTTTTTTTTTTTTCTGAGATGTTTCAGACCTTCAAATTTCGAGGAGAGGGAGGATATATCTCTGGGTACATGTGGTAAAAAATTCAGACCGTTGTTCACTATACTTTCAGACATATGGTCTCTAGAAGTTAGGGTTCCTGAATGCTCCTAAAATCAGTTTCAAACAGGTCAGCTTGACACTTTCTCTATAACTTATTTTCTAGGATGTTTCAAACCATGAAATTTTGCGGACATGGAGGAATGATCTCTAGGTACATGTGGTAAAAAATTTGTAAGTTTCTTTGCTACAATTTCGGAGATATTCCCTGTGGAACTTAGGGTTCCTAAATTCTCCTAAAATCAGTTTCAAACATGTCATCTAGGCACTTTCGATATTACCTCTTTTCTCAGACTTTTTGAAGTGTGAAAGTTTTAGAGAACTAAGGAGACATATAGAAGTACCTCATGTAAAAATTTCAGATGTTTTTTCACTACACTTTCTGAGATATTATTTGTGGAAGCTAGGGTTTTTTAATGGTCCTGAGATCAATTTCAAATGGCTCGGTTTGGCATTTTCATTATAATGTTTTTTATGAGAATTTTCGAACTGTGAAATTTTCAAATATTGAGGAGACATATAGAAGTACTTCAAGTAAAAATTTCAGATGTTGTTTCACAATTCTTTATGATATATGGTATGTAAAAGTTAGGGTTTTTTAATGATCTTGAGATCGGTTTCAAACAGGTCAGTCTAAAATTTTCACTATAACTTCTTTTGTGGGACTTTTCAGACTGTGAAATTTTTGAGGATTTGAGGAGACATACAGAAGTACCTCAGGTAAAAATGTTAGAATCATATTTGAAAAATTGGATACGTGGCATGTTGTACAAGTTCGTTCTTGGGAAGAGGCCTAAAAAAACAAAATTTAGGAGAGTTTCCATTTGGAAATTCAAATTTTGGTTAGACTTGGTAAAAGAAAAAGTAGTAAGTAGACCTAGTGAAGGAAGGAGTGAGTATACCTAGTGAAAGTAGAAGCAACGAGTAGATATAGTGAAGGAAGAAGTAGAAAGTAGACTCGGTGAGGGTTGGTGTAGCGCACACAAATAGAATGGTGCCTCTTGCTAAGTTGGTGCTTAGTGGTGGGGATTGGTGTCTCCAGTAGATTGGTGTCTATGAAGATATGTAATAGTAGGTTGGTCCTACCAAGGTTTTGATCCAGGTGGATATCGGGGGCCACCCACCTTTTCCAAATGGCTCAAAACAATTTTCTGGCCATTTTGGCAATTTACTATTTTTAGCAGGTTTTCACTTTCGGGGCCATTTTG
>JZKD02S0523985.1:64877-82159 GCA_000966675.3 Picea glauca
TCATCGACCTTTTTCACAAGGTCCATTCACATCACACATTCACATTTCTGAGTTTGCCACAATACTTGGCCAGTATAGTTATTTTTACAGACTGGGGGAAACAAGGTGTTACAGATGTCAAGAAGAGAACGCGAGGCTACAAGGTAGCTTCTATCCAGAGTGGCATAGTGCGCCTCGCCTGTCAGTTGATTGCAAGGAAGTTAGTACGAAAGAACCGACCTACCCAAGTCACTGGTTTTGTAGTCAACCTCGCAAGGAAGTGCGTAGAAGGCCTTCAGATGAACTGGGTGAAGTACTTGGTGAACCTGTTGGAACTCGACTACAGAGAAGCACAGGATCAAGGATATGAATTTCATTTTAGCTGGCTCTTGATCCTTATAGATTTTATTGCCTGAGAGATGTCGGAAAGTACGACCTTCCCGGACATCGATCCATTTGAACCATTGGTCACGAAGTTCAGTACATTGTGGTATTCAAGTGATATGAATAAACAGTAGCAGTCAAATACTATTTTTCATACCTAGTACAATCAGCTGAAGATAACCATACAGTCTAAGCCTCGCATGACTCTGAACACTCTACACCGATTCAGGCCTTTGATGAAATTCAGCGCAAATCATCATTTTATTTCCATCACAGCATGCACCGACGAACACAAGCAACGGCTTCAATCCTACTACAAGCTAATGGAGGAGGACTTGGAGGAGATCACTAAGGACTGGTCGGCAGACCTCCTTATTTCAGCAAACCCTGTGGAGATATCTGACATCGACATCCCAGAAACAGTGCATGATACACCTAGACCCAGCAGGACAAAGAAGATCGAAGAGGTCCAAGAATTAGATAGTGCATCCATGAAAATTGCTTCCATATCACCAGAGCAAGGAGGTGATGGCGAAGAGTTAAATGAAAAAGAAGTCGAACAAAAGCAAGGAGATGAGTTTGATGCCCTGAAGAAGAGGAAAGGTTCGCCTCTGAAACCTTCCTCCCAGAATAAATAGAAGGCCACCATGACCAAGATGTAGACCATCCTCACCTCCGATGACTTTGACTTCCTCATAGCAGCCCTGTAAGATGCTTTGCTGGAAATAGCAGAGAAACAAGAAGCAAAGCAAGAGGAGATGTATGATTGAATTGAGACTGAACTCCGAGGGGTATAGCAAGCCCTACAGTCTAGCCATGTAGTCTCTACTACGTCGAGAGAACCAGAATTGGGAGATGAGCCATCTCAAATCCACCGTCTAGCCCATACAGTCGAAGCTCACCTTCGACAAGCACAGGAAGAAACAGATCAAGCCACCCAGGCTTTGACACAAGTACAAGGAGTACTTGTAGAGCAATGCAGTGCTGCAGAACAGGATTATTGTGCTCTCCAAGCGAAGTTTGATGAAGAAAAATCACAACTACAACAAGAAAAGGAACAGTTTCTCGCAAAGCAACTTGAAGTAAAAGAAGCGGTCAACAGAGAACTTTGCTTTGTGATAGTCTTAGAAATCAAGGCAGAAGACCGAGTTACACAGCAGGTGAACTAGATCATAGAAGCCATCCAGCAGCTATAGCAACGCATAGCAGATTTGGAGCTACACACTATACCTGAGACCCCACAAGATGTAAGAGACCAAAGAGAAGCAACCACCTAGAGAGCAGTTGAAAGGCTAAAGGTTCTTACCTGGAATGTAAACAACTAACTGATCGCAGTGCCCAGACCTATGACCAACTCACGGAGAACCCGGAACTGAAGGCACTGGAATTGCAACTCCAAGAGGTGAAGTATCAAGACGACACGATACAAGCGTAGCTTAATCCCCTATCAGCTATGGAAAGAATGAAGCGCTCCCAATATCAACGCACTACACAGCAGCAAGTCCATACTATCCAGAGAATAGTTATGGAGGTAACTAAGAAACTCCAACCTGTACAAGAAAAGGCTTATCAATTCTTCACAGAGGTAGAAGGCCAAGGATCATAGCTAGATAAATTTGTCACTACAGTTGAACATTATCTAGAGGGACCTATCAATGATGCAGTCATCCAAGAGTTTGTTGAACAGGAGGTCGTAGCACAGTAGCAAGTTGAAGCAGCTCAAGCCAAGCTCGAGACGTTCGAAGCAAAACTAATCAGACTAAAGTGACTCGGGACGAGTCACGGGTGAGTGTTGGGGGCCTGTTTACCCTTGACCAAGTTTTGAGAGATCCTTGATCAAGTTTGACCTATTTTGGGACTTCGAAAGCTTGTCAAAGACGGAGTGCAAGACAAAGCAGAGATCGCGGGATATTGGCCCCTTTTTGGGTCCTTTTTGGGAGTTGGGATTATGTAACGGGTATGGGATGTCGACCCATGGGTTTACCCATGTTTAGGCCTATTTTTGTAAAGTATAAATAAGTAGCTAGGTGACATAAGTAGGAGACCGATAAGCTAAGTGTTAAGTGCAAGTATGGTTTGTAGATTCTTTGTGCATATTGTGAGAAACTTGTAGAGCTAAATGCAAGTGGTTGTAACAGACTGTGAAAGGTTGTGTGTTAGACCTAGCTCAGGGAAGGAAGATCTGGCGAGGTGTGCGCAGATCTCATGTCCTATGTGGAGTAGGTATTTTGTGGCTCTTTGCATGTAGATGACTAATTGAATCTAATAAAGAAGAATAGTTGGTGGACATATCCCCAGGGTGGGTGTGAACCACGTAAATACTGTGTTATTATGCTCTGTGAGATGTTCTGATGTATTTATGTGCTATTTTCTAAGTTCTTTATCTATATATATAGATAGATCTATTTGTGCTCTGTGCTTATGATGAATCTGGATGCTAGATCTGATATAGGTGAATGTTCTTGATGCTTGAATATGCTAGGTATAATCTATTTATTTATGCTAAGTGCTTAAATACATTAGATCAGGTTGAATGTTTTGATGCTTTTTTTTCTCTGCGGAGTAGACATTGGTTAAATAATGATGAACTAATGGTGCTAAGTGCTCTATTAGTATTATAATCACAGATCTGTGGTGTTGCTGAAAGGGCCGGTAGTTAGGGTTTTGTTGGTGCATTGTTAGCGTTGAACCCTGGGTCTACCCTTGTGCCAACAGTATGATTTATATTTCCAACCTAAAACCATAGTTACAGGTCAAGGTTTGTGCAAGATACCAACAAAAGTATTATACCCAACTAATTCATCAAAGGAAGGTTGGGAGAATGGATTGTCACTTTACACCAAGAAGTTCTAGATGTTCCTACTCAAACAGTTTCTTCATACATCGACCTGAAGCATATCTTTAACATGGTACTTCCCCTATTCATTTGAATTCTAGACATAAAGAGAGCATTAAGGCTACAATCGTCTCAATACACTCTTATCAATGGCATCTTGTTCAGATAATTCTATGACAATGTATTTCTCAAATGTCTTGAGAAATAGGATGCTCATAAATTCCTCACAGAGAAGGCAAAGAAGAAATTTGTTTTGCACCAACAGATAGTTAAGAGGTGGCTTCAAAAAAATCTTCACTAGAAAAGGACTTCTAGGTGGGAGACCTTTTTTCAAAATGGGACAAACCAAATGAAGAGAAGGTAAGCATATTAAATTCCAACAACTATGGCTTGGTCCTTACTTAGTGGTTGAAAAACTTGGCCTAGGAATGTTTAGATTGCAAAACCTAGAAGGAAGAGTATACCTTCTTCTTGTAATTGGCCAAATTCTGAATAGATACTTCAATTAGTTGCTTTTCAAATAGTTATCTTGTACATAAATAGATTTTTTTGGTTTTTCTTTTTAGTTCTTCAATTGAATTTTGGTTATTCTATTTGTTTGATTTGAATTTCTCATTGTTTCTTTGCTTTAATCATTGCTTTGCTTAGTTAATTTATCTACAAATAATTTTCCTTTCAATCATTTTCTAGAAACCAATTGACTACCCATTGCAAATGCTCTAATTGCTTTAGGACCCTGGTGCACAGCAGATAAAAACCATGGAAATCCACTTTCATCCCAATGGACAAGACACTAGTTCACAATCTCTTTTCATTACCTCGGTCTAGTATCTAAGTTGTCAACGCAGTCGTGGAACACTACCTAAACAACGGTTGGTCATGAGCAACTCGAGCCCAATATTGGGCAGGCTACTAGTTATCTTCAAGACTCCATCCACACACTTAAAGTGATTAATGTTTCACTCGGATAGTGATGTAGTGTCAAGAATGTTATATACAAGGAAGATACTTATCATCAAAATAGGAATATATAAACTAGTTCTCATCTACTAGGTATCATCCCGCATGCCTTAAAATGACGATTGAGATCTCCCATCCACCTATTTTCAAAAGGCCAATAGGTAAAGGCTTGGGAAAGTGATTTCAAGTCATGTAGATCATGTAGGTATCTTTTTTGGGGATATGGACGCACTATGTCAGTGAAGAAAGACTTGTGATACTAGGGTGACTCTGTCAGGGATATAGATGTTTGCTAGTAGCAGAGCAACACCAAGAGAATATAAATAAACAACCTGAATCTACAACATATATAGTCTTTAATAACCTTAGGGCACTACACTGGCATCTAAGGAAGAACTAAGGCAATAAAATATTTCATGTTATGGCCTTGTAGCTATCACCAATAACTTGTTCAGGATAGAAATAAACACTCGAAGGTAATCTAAAATGCAAGGTACAATGGGAACCCATTGAGTTGAAGCTTGGGTGCTCCACCGAAGGTAAATTCTTGTCTTAACAAAAATGGCAATTGTCTTAAAGCTTAGTTGCAAAGATTCATGGTTTTATACAATGTGTCGCCAATTGTTAAGCAAGCAACAACTTCCTCATACCATTTTTGTTCTTTTTCATTTGAAGAAGATGAAATGGATTGAGTCCTCTCCTTTTCTTTTCAGAATTTTGGGCTTTCATTGATTTGTATTTGAGTTGATCATATAAATTAGAAGATCTTTCATGTTATGAGTTTTTAACACCCTTCTTAGATCTCATAGGGCATTAAAAGTTACTTTTGATCTGTTGTTCTAACATTTTTTGAGCAATTTTACCTTCTCGTAGCCTTAAAAAACTCATGAATCCTTCCTTTATCCCATTGCACAAAAACTTAATTTTGGTGCAATACATCGCATGAAAGTTCATTTTTGGTGTGATACACCACATCTCACGAAAACTTGTTTCTCTACGACATAAGAAGACTTAGAAAATTTTGGAAAGACTGGCATATCTCACCTCTCAAAATTTTTGACTCTTGCGACGTATTGCACTTGAAAACATTGTCCCTTGTGAAACATCACAACAATGGAAAAATTCTAGGGTTGTGATACATTTCACAGAAAATGGATTTCATCGCAACACATTACGTCTCTTGAAGTTTTCATCTTTTTCTACGTATCGCACTCAAAAGTTATTTCCCTCATGACACACTATGACTCGCCAAATTTTGAAGCATTGGGACAACTTCCCTTTATTGCACTCAAGCAACACTTATCTTATCATGATATATTTCCTTTGTTGCATACCAAGAAACTTTCCCAATGTGCAATATATCACAAACTCAACAACTTTCTTGAAGTCATGCCACTAAGCCTTTATCATGCCTCACTAAAACTTTCATGCATGCAACACATTTGATTTGACATGTTAAAAGTTTGAAAAAGGGAGAAAAATATCACTTTCATTTATAAAATGATATTGGCTCATTTTCTTTACCATTCTACCTCCTCCTCGAGTGCATCGACATTGTTGAAGTTACCAAGTTCATGTAGATTCACAAATCCGCCATGAAATCCATATGAATCCTCACCAAACCTGTCAATTGCAATTTCCATTCTCCAATTATGTATCCCATTCGCAGTAGCCTAAATGTTCTACCTTTTGGTTGTTTTCCGATGACTTTTTCCGTTTGATTTTTCCCGAAATCCAATGAGGAATGGTTGGATCTATAGATTTGAGTGGCTAAGTTTGTATAATACGAGTGCCTCGAGGGTTTTTCAGCACGTTGAATCCATTTATGCATTCCGAAATGCAATTTAAACAACAGAAAATAGTGATTTTGTCCAGATTTACATCGTCGGATTCCGACCAAAAAACCCAAAAGATAGAACGTTTAGCCAACACCATTTCATTCCAATAGGGTACAAGTAAGATTATTTTACTTTTACAACTTACATTGGTTTAAAAAGGAGAATCGACCTCATCTGTCAACCATTTCTTCGTACCATTTTGGTCATTGAACCTCACAAATGACAAAATAAAAGGATTATAACATTTAAAGGGGATTTTCCCCTTTCCCACCAATCAACTAACCCCAAATTTCATGATCGCTCGGTGTACTAGATAATTACCCTTTCGATTGGGGATTTTCTTATGTTATTCTTCCAATGCACCCAAAACACGTCCAATATTCAAAAGAATCCATGAACACTCTGACTACGGATCGAATCCCCTCACCTCTTTTCAATGAAAATATTAAGAATTAAAATAGCCAAATAATGATGCATCGTTTTGGTCAGGCATGGACCCCACATAACTGGACTTTTCTCCCACATAAATCAAACCATCATGTACTCCAATGTTGTCATACACAAAAAAAAATTATGGCCTCATATACGATGTTCATTTCATACCCCACTTTAAAACCATTTGCATATAAAAGTAAACAAAACCCACGAGGATTGGTTTCACCTAAAATAATTGACACGGGAAGATAAGACCCTACTTGTTATTTCCATACAAGAATTTTATTTCTTTTCGACTAACATTATTAATGTTTTTTGTTGTTGATATGGATGATATAATACCCCCAAATCCCCATAATAGAAATGTAAATGTACATGATAAAAGGTTGAGAGCCGAACAATGTAATATGTAAATATATATTGAATAATAATCAAATACATCACTGACTATGAACGGAGAAGGATGAAATGCATGGGGAGATATGATTCCACAAGAGATGAAAGAAAGGGGGCTTAAGGGGATCAAAGGGGGATAAGAGAGAAATAATATTATTTTATTCTAAGATTAAGTCTTTTACCTTAAATTAAGGTAAGTCATATCAGCCTTGGGATGAGTTTCCAAGGGAGATACATGGGCTTCTTGTGAAGTCATGTTGCATAGAGTCACCCTCATGCAAATATAATGCATGCATTTTGGTTATGCAAGGGATTATTGTCATTCTTCCCTAAAGGGGAATGGTATCTGAGATCATGTGTGTGGGTCGAAGGCTTGAATATATGTTTTTTATGAGAATTTTGTGGGGAAATTGATTCCCATGTGCAAGTGGAACTATTGAGATTGAAAAACTCCTTTATAGGTGAGAGTTCCTAGAGTCCACAACAGAGAGATTTCCTTACCAACTTGTGTTGGAGCCATGGAGGTACGTGGGATAGCCCAATGGACTATTTGGAAAAGAAGGGGATCACATTCCTTGGGTTGTACATGTTGAAAGGGAAATAGAGTTGGTGGTGGATTGGAATTGTTGTAAGAATTCACAGATGGTGAATTCTATAAAATTGGGTTGTGTGAGAGGATTAAAGCTAGTTATTGGTGTTTTATCCTTATGAACTTGTAGTCTCGGCTCGGGGGTGGCCCTATTGAAGAAATATGGCATGAAATAGTGATTTTATGGTTGGCTGAAACTTCCTTCATCTACATCCAATTAGTGTCTTATTCCCCTAAAGATAGGTGTAAGAGTTCATTGATTATTGTACTGAATTTAATGTTATTATGTTATTAATTGAAAGTTGTGCATATTATGAATTTGAATGATGATATGTTATATGTATAAATATGTATATGTGATCATGTATGAATTAATTGTGTGCATGAGCTACATTGCTTGGTTTGCATGCATAAATCATTTCATAACAAGACAAAAATGAATTATGGTATCAAAGCTTAAAAGGTGGATTTTGGCCTAGTTAGATGGCTAGGACAATTATAAAAGGTATCAGAGCAAGATTTTAATTCGGTGGAAGGAATTTTGAAGTACCCCACTACCCCAACAGTGTGGTTGGGTATGCTACAAGTGGTATCAAAGTTATTGGTTCTAACACTAGGAATATATGAGCAAGAAATCAAAGCTTCTAGTTACAGCATTGGGGTTGTATGGGCCAGAAACCAACCTATGTATGAAGAAATTGTAGGTTGTTTGCAAAGAATTTGACAAAATCTATTAATGGAGATTGGAAACAATGAAATTTGTAGGTCACATGTTTAATAAAATGATTGTGTGTGAAACTCATGTAAAGGTGCAATTGAGAAATTCCCGGATCTGAAATTATCCAGGTGGTACAAAGATAAAGTTACATGCTACAATGAAAGTGCTATGAAGAGAATTCAAGAAATTATGAGTTCATCCTATGTAAAATTTGTAGAAAAATTCTAATTTGGAAGAAAAATACCCAATTCTTGATGAAATCTAGAGGGTAATTGATACAATAACGTCGAATTGACAGGACATGGAGAGAATTTGGCTAAGGAATCCAATCTTGCAAGATTCATAGCATCCCTGTGAGGAAAAAGAACAAAAAAATTGGAAAATATAAATATATATAATTTTTTAATTTATGGAAAAAAATTGAAAATATGATGTGGACCCATAGTAATGGCATTAACATGTATAGGAAACATAGATGGATGGGATGATGTGGAGGTGCCAAGTGATTCCACATGGAGTCAAGGTGCACAAGCGGTAGCTACATGGCAAGGTCCACAATGGCGAGAGGTAAGATTAACAAGGATGGTTTACATGCCCAAGTGAGGCAGTTTTGTCAAGGGTTGCATAGCACCCGTAATCATTGTCGAGGTGACGTGTGTCCCCAAGGAAGTATGACGGTGATAAGTGGTTATGGGAAAATAAAGTAAAATTAAACTGACAGCATGTTATGCACCCATAATAGATCTCAGACGTTGATATGAGATCTACATAGGGAACATGTGTGCCAACATATGCATGTCAAAGATGGGTCCCCCACCCATTACATCAATCTATGAATATGTGTCATGTGGAGGATTTCAAGGAAGAGCAGGACCCTTGTCCCATCTAAGCTATGAATTGTGTCAAGTGGACTGATAAGGACCATCGAGTATGAGTTAGCCTATAATTAAACTAAAATATAATATTAAAGTGAAAAAGACAAAGGGGGGCAACTAGTTGATGGGAAACGGTAGCAAGGGAGGTGACATGGTTGTGTCATAGGATGTCATGTGGACACCAGCCCCACATCATCAAACATGTATCATCCCACGTCAACATGATGAAGTCATATTTTTTTTTAAAAGGAGCCAAAATCTTGTTTTGGCCATAATAAGAGCATAATAAGTCAGATTCAAGTGAAATTTTAGGGGTAGTTCCACAGTGAGGAAGACCATAAAAATTCTAATGAACGTCATTAGCCAATTCACCTCCACAATTCCAAAAACTTTAGATGAGTGGTTTTTGAAGGAAATGGTGGTACTCACTAACAGAAGCCCTATTGTTGATGAAATATGGACAGTGAGTCATGCGAGAAAACATGAAGAAACTTAGTGGAGAATTTATCTAAATTCCAATGGGTTTGGAATGGAAATGGAAAAATACGCCAAAATCCATTATTCCAAGAGACTTTTCAGGGATTTTTGGGATCTTCATAGGAGGAAAAAGGACCCTAGATCACAAATATGGAAAAACTATTGTAGTCGGCATTCTACTTCCTCAACAATCCAAACAACTTTGTCTTACTAAAGTTTTCCTAGTTTTTCTCCATTTGAGAGAATTGTTTTGGCTAAAAATTCCAAGTCTAGAGAAAGTGTAAAAAATGGCAAACTTGATGATTCCATATTGATGCAGAATTTTCTAGGAGCATCAGTTTACCAATCTAAAAGTTGATGAGTACTCATAATTGTAATTATTATCTACAGTGATACAAAACTTTTTCTCATTCTCCATGGATTTTCTTCTACATGTGGTAGAATTTGGCCTTTGATATTGATTGCATCAGTGAGAAATGTGCACAAATTGAGCAGAAATGGAAAATTCATAGAGCCATAACTTTCAACTCATAAATCATATTGAGGCATGAGTATAGTTGTTGGAAAGGTAATTAAAAGGGGAATGTAATAGAAGGTTTAAATTTTTAAAAGGCAAAACCAGATGTTTCAGAAGGTTGTAGAAACGAGACCTTTAAGCTTGAATGAACAATGTAACTATGAAATGTGAAAAAATTTCAAAGAAGTTTTGCTTTTCGAAAAAGAGATCTGGTTGATACAGGTACATGCCAAAGATGAATACTGAGCAAGGAAGGTTGCATATACTACACAAAGGTACATGTGCAATGATGTATAAGAACGGTTGGAGGTGCAAAAGCATGGCCATGAAAAATGGTTGAGTACTTACCAATGAGGTAGTGTTGTCGATGAACAAGGAAACTCAAGGAGAGAGTGTTATAGTAAGGTATGTTAACAAGTTGGTCAAATGACATAATGAACATTGATAAGGTATGTTATAGATTATATTCCAGGTTCAATAAATAAGAATAAAGGAAGCCAAAATTTGGTGACTTGAAAAAGAAACAAAGAAGACGCATAGAATATTTATTGTAATTAACAAGTGTAACTCAAATTACAAAGGAAGAGGAAAACGATCGCTACACTCCCTAGGCTTCACGCACGCCCACTGGTGCGCCCCCCTTCCTCCTGCCCTCTCACCATGGCCCCAAGACGGGGCCCCAAGGCTCTGCCACCCCCTCTCCCTCCCAAGATAGAAGCTTTTAGGAACATGGTTGTTGCATGCAACAAACGACCTGCCTCAGACTCGCAACAGAAATTCATTAAAAAACTGGACAGCATCCCTTCAATCGACCTACCAGCGAAAGAAACCTATAGATATGCCCTGACCTCGGATGAGCGGGGGCTCATTGGGCAGTTCATGAGCTTATGGCCTTCCCCCAAAGCAGTAGACACATGGGTGCAGATGAACTGAAGTACCCTTGTAAAACAAGGCATCAAAAGCCATCTGGTCGGCAGGGGATTCTTCGTTTTTGTTTTTGACAATCTAGAAGACAGAAACCTCATCTTCAGGAACGGACTATATTTTATGCGCCCTCAAGGTCTGTACCTAAACAAATGGTCCCCAAATTTTGATCCAACGCAAGATGTGCCCTCGGTTGTTCCATTCTGGGTGCGCCTTCCTCATTTACCCCTGCATTGCTAGAATCTGAAGTCTCTAGAATCCATTCGAAACACCCTCAGAAAATACATACACAAAGAAGATAGAAAGGAACAATACTCTTGTGCAAGAATATGTGTGGAAGTTGATCTGGAGGTGGGGCTCCCGAAATCCATTCAACTAAAGGTTGTAGACTGGTCTTACATTTAAGAACTAGACTATGAACAACTTCTATTTAAATGCAGGTATTGCCATGGCTACAGTCACTTCACCAAGCATTGTAAAAAGAAAGCCAAGGAGGAGGTGGAAATATTAAAAGGAGACCAATGGACACAGGTCCAGAAAGCAGACCCATCAAAATACAACAATAGATCCAAAGGGAAAGGGACATCAAAGGTATATGGAAACCCCTCGATAGGGAATTCCCTAAGGGAAGGGCGCTCGGCCCTCCAAATCCAAGAGGCTTCCAAAAATCCCTTCGAAATCCTCAACAACCCCCCAGAGATCTCGGACCCAACGATCAAGGAACTTGAACAGCAAATCCTCTCTCCCACAAAAGGAAACATTAATGTTGATATCCTTTCTGGCCTCCCAACTGGAGCCTCCTCCTCCCCTTCCTATGCAGATATAATTAAAAAAAAACCACTAGAAATCTCTAGATCCTCGGAGGATGATTCTTTTGAGAGACCCTCAAAAAGAGCAGGGAGAAAATCCCATAAAGAAGCAAGAGAAGAAGAAGTCGAGAGGAAAAAAATGCAAGGAATCCAACCCACCATTGAAATGTCCATCGGAAGGAATACCATAACAAGGCCCCCCAAGGGAGGTCCTCCCCACTCCTGTAAATAATGTGTATAGTCTCTTGGAATTGCAGAGGCTTGGGGAATCCCTTGAAGGTTGAAGCAGTTAAAGACATTCTGAAAATTGAACCTCTCAAGATCCTCTTGCTCCAAAAGACAAAAATTGAAGGGGACACCCTTCTACAAATCAAAAATCAAAAATGGAAGAAAAATGCATGGAAAGTCGTCAGCGCAAGGGGCTCTTCATGTGGCATTGAAACCTTGTGGGCGAAAGACAAATTCCATTTAGAAAGATCCTTCGAGACTCAGCATTGGATATTCACTGAACTCCGACATCTCCCAAGTAAGATTTCTCTCTCACTCTTCAATCTTTATGTTCCTATTAAGTACTCTAAGAAGAAATATTGTTGGAAAATGCTAGCATATTTTTTAGAGATTTTCTCTCCTTTGAACATCATTCTAGCCGAAGATCTGAATCTTGTATTCGAACCAAAAGAAAAGAGAGGAGGAAACAGCAGCAGGGACCAAATGCTCCCCTTCGTAGAGGATCTAGTCCATCAGTGGGACCTCCTTGACTTCAAGCCATCAAAAGGACTCTATACTTGGAAAAACAACAGAGTTGGGACTAATCACATCTCAGCTCGCTTGGACATATTCTTAATCCAGAGCACGCTTCTACACGAAAGGAGGATAATCTCTTCCAAGATCCTTCCAAAACCATCTTCCGATCACAAACCCATCCTCTTGATTCTGGAAGAAGAAGAAAATATGGGTCCAATCTCTTTCCGCTTCAGCCCTCTTTGGATCGAAAATAAGGGATTTCTTGAAACTGTACACTCAGCATGGTCTTGTTCTATTACTGGGTCTCCAAGCTCTGTGTGGGAGTAGAAATAAAAAGAAACAAAACATATATTAGAATCCTGGGTTAAAAACCCATGAATACTCCACCTAGTCACAGACATGAGGTTGTTCAATAGTTAGCATATCTTCAAGCCGAATTGGAGATCAAAGACATCTTCAATTCATATTTAGAGAAAGAACAAGCTGCCCAAAGAAAAACTTTCCTTGATTTTCGCCTTGAAGAAGAGTATTGGAGGCTTAAGTCCCGAAGCTTGTGGCTAGAATCTAGAGATAGAAACACTACTTTCTTCCATCAATAGTTCAAAACCCGTCTCTCGTGACACCATATCTCTGAAATTGCCTCATCAGATGGATTGATCCACAAAGGGTTTGATCATCTCAAGGTCGCAGCAGAAACTCACTTCAAGAGAATTTACAAGGAAGAAGGCTCTGGCAGTGATGAGGTTATCACAGATTTCCTCTCACACATTCCCTCTCTAGTAAACAGGAATGACAATTCAACCCTCATGAAACCATTTTCTGAAGAAGAAATCTACAATGCCATCTGGTCCATGAAGCCTGACAAAGCCCCGGGACCTGACAGATTCACAATACAGTTTTATAGAGCTTGTTGGGACATAATAAAGACAGATATGTCAAGGATGGTTAAATATTTTCACCAAAGAGTTAAAGTAGGAGGTAGCACTAACTCCGCCTTCCTTGCTTTAATCCCCAAAGAAGTTAATATGTGCTCCTTTGAAAGATTCAGGTCTATCTCGCTTTGCAACGCCTCTTATAAAATTTTGTCCAAGCTTTTGGAAAATAGAATCAAGCCCCTACTAGAGAATCTCATTTCCCCCATGCAAGGTGGATTTGTCAAAGGGAGACATATTCTCGACAATGTAATACAGGTCCAAGAAGCCATACACTCCAGTCACCAACTAAAGGAGCAAGGGGTGTTGATAAATCTCGACATGGCAAATGCTTTCGATAGGGTAAACCTCTCATTCCTTTCCAAAGTTCTCCTTTCTTTTAGGTTTTTCTCTGACTTTGTTAACTTGATAAAAGAATGCACTGAAAAGCCATGGATATCCCCTATAGTAAATGGCAGACCGACAAACTATTTTCAGGCCTTGAGGAGATTAATGCAAGTTTGTCGTCTTTCCCCTTTCTTGTATATCTTGATGGCTGATACTCTAAGAAAGAAGTTGACTGCTGAAAAGAGGATTGGCTCAATCCCAGGCATTAGGCAGATGAAGGTAATTGACCCAATCAATCATGCCCTCTTTGCAGATGACTCCCTCATGTTGGGTGGAGCCTCGGTGAAAATTGCAAAAAACTTCAACGAGATTCTCCAAAGATTCTGCAGCCTCTCTGGTGCGCTCATCGACAAAGGGAAAAGTGCAGTGTATGGGTGGAACACAGAACAACAAACAATTCAAAGAATAGCCCTTCACCTAGGGTTTTCGGGCTATGCTACTTGGGAAAAAATAAAGTATCTAGGACTCCCCTTAACCCTAGGCCCCAATAAATCTGTCGAAAGAAATTATAAGCAAAGTCAAAGCTAAAATCTCAGCTTGGGGAGGACACTAGCTCACCAATGTTGGGAAACTCAACCTCATAAAATCAATCCAATCCTCCCTGCCAATCTATTAGGCTTCCTTTCTCTTGGCACCGAAGATGATCATGATCCAGATCACAAAGATGATTAGAGATTTCCTCTGGCGTGGGGGTAAAGGCAACCAAAAAAAATACCACTCGGTCAATTGGGAAACTATCAAATGCCCCTATGTTGAAGGTGGCCTACAGGTAAGAGACCTCGAGCTTACAAACTTAGCACTGGGAGGCAAAATCATCTGAAATCTATATGCAAACCACAGACTCCCAGTAAGAAACCTCTTAAAAAAAAATATCTCAAAGGCGCCTCTATGAGAAACCTCCAGGCAGCAAACATCCCCAAAGGAACCTCGATTTGGAATCTCTGCAGGCACAGTCTAGAATCCTTCCAGAAGCGTTTATTTCGAATCCCAGGCAACGAAAAAAAAAAAAAAAAAGATGTGGTAAGACAACATAATGGGCAATGCCCCCCTCTCCGAGTTAGACAGCCTCAAAGAAATCTGAGCATGGCTATCTCAGTGTGGCATCATTAAAATCACAGACATCTCTGCGTGGGATGATTCAGGAAGATGGAAAAATTGGGATCTACCGGATGTCCCAAAGCAATTGCACTTGCAAAAATCCCTTCTCCTGGCAATGTTGATAGACTGCGCACCTATACATCTCCTCTCAAGGGATAAATGGGGATGGGGCAAATCCGACTTCTACACAGTAGCTCAAGGTTACAACGCTCTGCATCTTCCACAAGCTTCAAAAGAGACAGCGACCCTCTGGAAGCAGGTCTGGGACCCCCTCGACCTCTCCAAAGTAAACTTATTTAGATGGGTTTTAATGCACAGGAAAATATTAACAGGAGAAAATCTGGTGAAAAGAGGATTCATAGGACATCATAGATTCCCCATGTGTTTCCAAAGCACTTGAAATGATGGACCATTTATTTGTAGACTGCCCTTTCGTGCAAGAAGTATAGAAAATCGCCCTTCAAGGCCTCAATGCCACAACCCCGAGACAGATCTCAGTGGTTGAATTATTTTCCTTATGGAAGGCATGATACCCTCAAGACATTCAAAGCAGTCCAACCTGGAGAAGAATTTGGCAGGCCATCCCCAAATATATTTGTTGGAAACTATGGCTGGCTAGAAACGATCAGATCTTCAATAACATGTCGTCTTCCCCCTCAACGGTGGTAGCGAAAGAAAAAACTCTTCTCCTAGAAACAGTGAAAAATCACTTCACCACGAAAGAAATTAATCTTCTCCCCGAAGAAAAGAAATGGACTGGAACCTTCACATTCCGAGACAGAACTCAAACCACTACCCACCCTTCAAAAAATTTAAGTTGGCATTTGCAAGACAAAGATGCAATTTTTCAAGATTGGTGGAGGAGGCAAAGCATAGCCTGAATTTTTTTTGATGGAGCCTCCAAGGGAAATCCAGGGAAAGGAGGAGCAGTTGGAGTGATTTACTCCTCGGATGGAACCCAAAAAGACAGCTTCAGTTGGGGTCTTGGCCAGAGAACAAATAATCAGGCTGAAATATTCGGGCTACTAAAATCTTGTCAGATAGCATGAGAAAATGGCATTAAAGAAATACAAATCTTTGGAGATTTTGAAATCCTGATTAAGACTTTAAACATGAATGAACAATTCAAAAATCCAATAATCAACAAGGCCTTACAAAGACTTTGTCAAGTGCTACAAGACTTCTCTTCCCCTCGCTTTTTCCACATCCTCCGTGGATCAAACAAGGAAGCGGATGCAAAGGCGAATGTGGGATGTCAAATTCCTTCAAGAGTGCTCAGGAAAAATGATGAAACCCCCTTATGGATCCCTATCCCGTAGCTACGGATATCCCACTTCTCATATATATGTAAGAATGAAATAATGTATTCAGATTAAGCAGAAAGCTGCTCAATTGTAATGATGGTTGATCTTCAATAAAAATTATTCGTTTAGTTAAAAAGAAAAATTAGAAAGGAAGAGATAGAGAAGAATTTTGTCATTACAACTAACTATTATACAAACCACAGAAACGATGACAAGTTTAAGGAGTCATAAGAACTCTAGATATTGGATCTTAATATTCTGTGTTACAGAAGAATATGTGGCCAAGGTATGGAAGACACTAGCATATAGAAAATAACTATGAGTTTCATGACTATTATCATTGGTTCTTATGTATAATCAAGTAACCATGACAGGGATAAGAAGAATGGAACAAGCAAGAAGGCAAAGAATGACATCAATGTGCATAAAAGGGAGTTAAAGTGTCTCTTAACCGTGGAATACAAAGAAAGGAAATTAAGTGTTAGTGACACTAAGCATGGTTGCAAAGTATAAAGCAATAGATGTTGGTATGGTAGAGAAAATATGTCTATGTTTGTAGCATCAGACGAGTACTTCCACATTGGTTTTGTGTCTAACATGTGGAAGTCATCCTTAATGCCTCTCAAGGCTTAGGAGATTCACTTTAATAAAGTGATTATTAAAGTGAATGCCTTTTGTCATTAATGAAATTTAATTTAAGTGAAATTCCTAGGTATTTGGCATTAGTGAGATAAATCAAATCCTGGTCATTAGATCTAAAGTGAAAGTGAGATCTAATCTCATCCATTGATCGCTTTGGATATCTATAGTTTTGGATTTAGGGTAAACTCAAGATTATTAAAGGTGGCCTAGGTGAGAGAAGACACACACGGAGTGATATAGGACATCTCGTTGATTGGGTGAAGAAGGACTTTCATCCAAGTGTGCAGGGGGGTCCGAGGAAATGAGAAAAGGAGTAGAATCCAAGTGATAGGATAAGATATTTGTTGTTTTGTATTATTCCTCAGGGGGGTCATTATCCCACGATGGGAGCCCGGATTTTATATTAATGAAATCAACATTTTACTAGTTTTCCCTTGG
>JZKD02S0523985.1:89774-115234 GCA_000966675.3 Picea glauca
TATTCTTGAGCTGACAAGGCTTCTAGGGTTATTAGCCAATTCATTAGGGTTTCTCTTGCTTCCCGGAGTCTTCTATTCTCGTCAGGTTCACACGTGGGGGTAAATACCTCCCGCATCTACCATAATATTAACACTATGTGGATGTTCCAATGACATAGTTGCATGCTAAAATAATCATATGTAGATGGACTACATGAAATCTCTATCAATGGAATAAAGTTATGGAAAATGATTATGGCTAGAAGAAGGAATGCTTGGGAAGAAGGCCATTGTGACCATGTGATTTTCCACAAGTTATTGGTTAAATACTACTAATGGATGCCTAGTAATAAGTTGGTGTTCTCATTGCACGTGAAAACCTTGGAAAAATGGATTTCCCAAGGGACTATTTAGCAATGAAGGGGATGCCTGGGACTAGAGGGTGAGTGTGGCAAGGAAGAGACGACTTAAAAATGCATGTGTCGTGATGGTTTGAATCAATAGGGTGTCAAAAAGGACATTGAGCTAAATTATTTCATGTGGCAGCCTTGTGAAGCAAAGAAATAGCCATACAAAATAAGTATTGAATTAAAATTGCATACTTATTTTTTAATACATGCTTACATTGTGGAGTCAAGAACTCATGTGGATAAGATAATTATTGTATAAAATGGCTATAACATGTATGTTCTCTTCATGGATGTTATAGGACCCACCTATGCTAACACCAAATGTTGTATGGACCTTGGGACAATGTTCAAGTGGGAAGACTTGTATCAAATGTTTCGGGAGGAGACTTAACCTGAAATACCACTCCTCTCTAGAGAATCCAATCCAAATGAAGGGGTCTACCAATCCATCAAAAATTCATAGATGCACAAGGTAGCCACACATCCTATTTTTTTTCCTTACATGAAAATTGTTGCCTGGCTCATTAGTGAGGAAAACATTGATCACAAGGTGATCTGAGACACCAATGGAAAAGCCATTTCTCTATTTCAAACATCTACTCTAGACATATGTTACAAATTTTTGATAACATAGGTTGATCTCAATTATGAATTGATGTTGTGATTCCCTTTAAATTGAAGGGATTTCATAAAAAGTTGGTGGTCACATGGAAAATTATTTGGAGCCAAGAAAACAGGGACATACACAACCAGCCTGTTGAGAACCTCATACAAGATCACATTATCTCTTTTAAGCAAGTTATATGGAAAATAGGATGCCAACCAATTCAAAGAATCATGGGTGCCTCTAATTTATGTAGTCACCAAGACAGACACAGTCTTCAACTAGGAAGTAATCCACTTTGCTACTATGGTTCAGGGCATCTCTGCAACCAAACACATAGCCCCGAGAACACATCTAGCTTTCTACATGGTCTCATATTGCTAAACATCCCCTACATTATCAATGCCTTCCCATGGATGGGTTGGAAATGGAAATCAAGTGATCCACCTATTCACGCTTATTGTCAAATTTTGTGGGAGCACATATATAGGATTCAGTACACCCAGATACGTGAGCAATTTACAGCTCCCTTGTATCAATTGTTGTTCTATGTGCCAAGAAAATGCATGTTGAATAAACTAAAGTAGGTTATTGGAGAGGTGAGTGATTGTATGTCGCCAAGAATGGAACATACATCAGAATATTTGGAGCTACTAAGGATCCACATCTACTCTTGCAGTTCATATAAGACGACTGGACCTCTAGGAATTTGTAGATTGAATGCTTGTACATGGAGTTGGAACGACTTTGGAACGAAACAAGAAAGTTATCTATCCTTCACTTACCTTTTATGTAGGATCCTATAGTTTCAAGGACATCAAGGAGGTAGTTGAAAAAATAGAAACCTTGGCTACCTTCCATTTTGGGGAGGAGAGATCCTGATGACATGACCCTCTCGATGTCATCAGCCAACATTGCAGAACATGCAAGTACAGATGGCCCTATCAAAATGAGGTGTGGCAGTAAGAGGATCTATATAGAAGAGATGTTTCATTAAATGAGGTTCTTTTAAGGATGAGAAGTGGCACCAAGGAAAGAAAAGAAACACTAGAAAGAGAGCACTTAGAAAGAAAAGGATTGGAGAAGGAAGTTGCAGCTAAAGCAACAAAAAAATAAAATAAATAAAAAAAGGGAAAGGGAAGCATTGCTTCAACAAGCAAAAGAGAAGAAAAGAGGTTGACACTCTAAAGCTTCAACAAGAGGGAAAAAATAAAAGATAGGAAGAAGAAGAGAGAAATAAGATGGAAAAATAACAAGGGAGATTAAAAAAGAAGACGAACTCAAAAAATGAGAAGAATGAAGTTTGAGAAAAGAAAAAGAGGACAAAAAGAGGTAGGAAGAGGCACAAAATACAAATACCATGGATATTGGACCTTTCAAAACCTCATTCAGCACTCCAAGAACTGCAATGACTAGAGGCCATTTTCCATTAGGAAAGTTTGGATTTGTGCATTCACCCCTTCCAAATCAGACTAAGTATCAATCCTCGATTCATATATTTTTGACAAAGTAAAGGGAAGGATTGTGAAACAATCCCACAAGAAGCTAAATTTACCAGAAATCCCAACAATCACGGTAACTATTGAAATATTTCTTAGGAAAGACACCAGGAGAGACCCCATAGCCATAGCATCATCTCAATTAGTGTTTTCACATGCTTCAGAGCTAAACATTAGAGGTATGCTGCAAGAAATTAAAAAATATAAATCTAAAATCTAAGCACTTGAGTAGGAGGTGACTTGATATAAAGGCGACAGGGCTAACTACACTTTTGAATTACATATGGAGTTAGGAACAACTCAGAGACAAATGTACATTGAACCTCAAAGAATTCCAAGACTTGTCCATGCAATTACTCACATTATTGGAAAAGGTCAAAGACAAAGAGGTACTACTTTATGGAGTTCATCTCGCCATGAATGAACTAAAGAAATGGTAGGAAAAAGACAAGAACACACCTAAAGACATGTGGAAGATGGATGAGAAAGAAAACCAATTAAACTATGCAACCCTAGCAAGTTGCCAAACAACCAGCACAACACTTGAGAAAGACATTTGTATGTCAATCAACAATTGCAAGTGTTTATACATGATTATCGAAAAGATGATTGAATGATGCCATCTACCACAACTCAAAGATATGGGTGCACCTAGGCCCATAGAGGAATTTTTGACAGAATTTAAGGATAATATCAACAACAGAGGGATTGTGATCAATGTTATCAAAACTGGAAACCAGACCGAACTGGACGACCCTAAAAATACAAAACCGAACTGGATCGGAAAAACCCAAGAAAAAAAACGATCGACCAAAAACTACATAAAATATTCAAATCTTGAAAAAGAACATATATATTCAAGTGCATCGATATGAATCCAAACCATTTATACGAAAATATGCAAAAGTGCATATAACCAAAATAGCATTGAGTACAATCCATCTCTGAACCAAAATACATCAACAACGAAACTTTAAATGGCCTCTAGAGTCTAAAAGAAATCATGCTACAACAAATAACTACATATCATCCAGATCATTACTTATATTAGGATCCTCCTCGTCAGTGTCACCCTCTAAGCGTTAAAATAAGATTTAAAAGCTTAACATGCCTAATAAGTGATTTTACTTGAGTGAAGGTTACATTTTTACTAGAGTCATGACAAAAGAGTTCAACAATCAATGTTACCAACATCGAGGTACATAGAGGGCTTGGTGCTCTTGATTAAATGTTAGTTCCATACTCTCATACATGATAGAATGCAATGGAAACGTTGCAATCCTACAAATCTTGAAATCCTGAAAACTGTTAAGTCTGTTGAATTTTGAATGGGACCTAAAATTCTACTTTCTCCATATGAAGTCCAATGAGGTTGGAACCACTCTCAAACATCCTGAAACAATTAATGGTAATGTTAAAATTTTAAGTAAAAGGATGAAAATGAAAAATGGTAGTGACATTCTTCTTTATTTTTCATTTTCATCATTTTACACTAAGAATTTAACATTACCATAAACGTAGGGTTAGGTAATAAGTCCATCTTCCATTAAACAATTGTTTTTTTCCTAACAAAATTTGAAATCTGTGAGCCTAGATGCATCGTACCAATGTTGTATGGAACCGGCCGATTCTGTACGAAACTAATTGGTTCAATGAAAATGGTATGTTTGGCACCGAACCGGCCGATTTAGTGTTGAACCAACCAAAAGTGGTTTCGTTGCACCAGTCGGACCGTTTTTCCCTCCAAACCGGTTCAACCGACCGATTTTGTTGGACCAGTCTAGTTTTAATAACACCGATTGTGATTGGAATGATTCTCAAAATCACCAAGGGCATATTGAAAGAGCATACTCTTGGGCCTTCCAAAGATATAAATTTGTTCAACTCCTTCTTTAGCACATTTAAAAGAGAGAATTAGTCTCATATGAGATCTATCTCGAACAATGGAAGTTTAGGCGAGTCTTACGTATATCCTCACAAAAAGAGGTTTGGACAACCTACATACAAGACAAGGAACAAGGTGGACTATAATCGCTTGTAGATAATATTTAATTTTAAATAGTTTTAGGAAGAGGACAAAATAGAGGAAGTTGAAAGGTTGTAATTGTCAAAGGGAATACAAGTCACAAGAAATAGTAGCCACCTATATGCTATATAAGTCTAAAAGCATTGTGTATCAAGGGCTCTTGCTTCTTGTAATTTTGAGAACTAATTAAAGAAACTTAATGAGAAGAAGCTCTCCGTACCATTTTCCGAAGAAGAGCAATAGTGTTGTGAATTATTATCTATGAATTACTTCTAATGGATATCATTTATACCACTATAAGGTTGTATTGTTCATATGTTATATATTGTTCATTGAAAATTGTAGCTTTTACATTCATATTGTTTATCTTATGTTTATTGCTTTGAGATGGTAGATAGATGGTTGTGAATGGTTTTGTTGTAACAAACTTCTCTATTTACATTTATCGTTTATGTTTATGTATTTTTGTTTTTCTCTAACAATTTGTTTCTAAAGTATAGGCAAGAATATGCAACTAACATTTGTTAGAATTTAAAGGCAATTTTATACACTAGCTAGGAACAGCAATAATCTTAATAAATCTCTATTTATTTGCTACTGAAATTCTGGATCAGCGACACATTTAAAAATTTTGATGTAAAATCTATTAGCAAAAATCATAACATAAATCTGATAATTACCTTAGCCAAACAAAGAACAAATTTACTCGATATGTTGATGTTATCCTCTTAGATGTATGCTCAAAAAAAACTTTAAGGGATCATTGATCGAACCCTTAGGGTAGTTCTCATCATGATCCTTAGAACAAAGTTGCCAAGAAGAACCTTTAAGGGTAGTGGACTAGAAAACAGCAAGAGACCATGCCACTGTCAAGTAATAGGGTTGAATGCAAAGCTCTTGTTCAAACTAGAGTTGTAAAGAAAAACCCAAACAGCCTTAACTCTTACAATCCACAGAAAGATTGTCACAGCAGTTCCAGAACAGTGGGCGAGACAGTCACTGGCAAAACATGGTTGTATCAGTAGAAGAAATATGTACCATAAAAAGAAAGTTGTACTAGCGAGAGAAGATTGTACCAGCAAAAGAAAGTTGAAACAGTGAGAGAAGATTGTACCAACAAAAGAAATATTGTACCAACAAAATAAAGTTGTACCCGCAAGAGAAGACTGTACCAGCAAAAAAAAGTTGTACCAGCAAGAGAAACACCTAACAGCAAATGTGGCACCAGCAATAACAACTAGAGACTTCAACCATCAACCAAAGAGAGGCCTGCGGCTGGCTAAAAAGGACCCTTAGGGTCAGCAACAGGAGGACATTGGAGAAGGTAAGCCCATGGTGGCTAAGCAAAACTTTAACACACCAAAAATCTATCATAGAGGGGGTTGCAGCCACTTAGTAATTGAACAATAGGGGCTGCAGAAACCTCAAACCAAAAACTCGACTAGGAGAGAGAGTGAGTGTAATGAGTGAGGATAGATCACTCTAATTTATAGTTTTGATGGGTAGGTTAGGGCTAGTTTATTTAGTCCTAACATTAGGGTTAGGTTTAAACCCTAATAAATAAATAAACAAATAATATTTTATAGCATAAAATATTAATTGTTGAATCATAAAAGTCAACAAGGAGATAACAAGTCAAGGAGAGGGGACCCAAAATCAAGGCGGCTAGCTTTCTTTAGGAAGAAGCAAAGAACCAAACCAAAACCCACACAACAATTAAGGGGGACGTAACTCAAGCAAGGGGGTTTTCAAGACAAAGTTCTTCTTTAATGGCAGAATGTCCACATGAATCTCATGATATAACTTATAAGCTTTTATCATCCCAGCATAAGAGGGAGGTCAATGATGTGATCATTTCCTTCTCCTTCACTRCTCCTAGGTCACATGGACCATCCCGRGAGAGAAGAAGGTCACACATCATCTCGGCTTAGCACTCAACCAAGAAACTACCTGGTCCCAGACCAAGATACCCCAGAACGCATATGGGGGCAGAACGCATRTGGGGGCCCTAGATCATAACTAGGATCTTATCCACCAAGGTACACAACCAAGGATCAATCCAAGCACGCGTAAGGAGTCCCTAGAACACATCCAGGGGCCCTAGAACACATCGCTTGGTCCTTGACCAAGAACCCCAGCAATACACTGGGGTCCCTCACTAGGGTCTTTTTCCATGGCTCTAACTGCTTGGTCTCAGACCAAGAACCCCAAGAGTGTACTGGGGGCCCTAGATCTCAACTAAAGTCTTTTCCATCCTCCCATAGAATGGCTCTTGCAGTTGCATTAATTTTAACATTTTATCTACTTATTTAGTTTTGCTCCTCACTAGGATAGATTAGGTTAGTTTACTTTCTGCACATAGAATAATGGCATATTTTACATTGCATTATGCATTTCATAATGAACCCCCTCCCATTCTAAGTAATGGTTGTCGAGCCAGAATCTAGATCGCCCTCCTATCCCAAATGGTGTGAAGCGTAACTAGGACTTCATATCAAGGAGTACCCCTTTGTTTAAGGGCATTTTGCTCGCCTCAACATCTTGGTATATCTCTAAAAAAGCATACCACACTTCCACCACTCAATCCCCTTTTGAAAAACCAAAAAGAGAGTGAAAACCTCAAGTAATGCATTAAAGGCAAAAAGAATCATTAATAGTATATTAGTCAAATCCATTTACAAGTTTATGGGATATTTAAGTAATCATGTGAATGTACAAGAACCTGGGATGAAAATTTGATCTACAATCAATATCTCTATGATAGGGAAATCCACACTTCCACAACTAAGTTCCCTTTTGAAACATGTTTTGGACGTTTGCCACATTCACTTTTAGACATCGTGCATGGACAACCAAAAGGAGAGAGTGGACGTCTCAAGTGATGTGTTAATGGCAAAAAAAATCATTGTTCAAGTAAGCAAATCCATTACAAGTATAGGAGTTATTGAAGGAATTATGTGAAAACTATTAGGTTGAAGACAAACAACACAATACAGAGATGGCATTCAAGATAGGACATCGAATCTAGTTGCCCCTGAACAAAGAGATGTTAATGGGACCAATAAATCAAATCAAATCCTAGATATATGAACCTTTCAAAGTGTTCAAAAAGGGAAGCAACAATGATTACAGAGCTAATCTTCATCCACACATGCAAAATTACTCAATATTGAATCTCAAAATATTAAACTCTATGAGCCATCCATGTTCAATGAAGAAAACGATGGGAAAGTTTTACCATCCATAAAAGACTCTACATTGGATGTGCAATAAGAGTTAACAAAACATATGATTCTCCACAATAACATAATGGCCAAATGGGGTTAACAATACCTATTGCATGTTGAAATGAGAAGGTAACTACTAAGCAAGCCAATGTGATACACCAAGGAGAAAGTCGAGGAACTTCGTCCTCGTCTCCTTAAAAAGTAAATCTTTTGGAGACCAACAACCTCCCAAAAGGAGAAAGTATGATCTAAAACCAATCAATGTATATTTGTTTTCGTTCTTGATACTTTACATAATGCGTTGTTTAACTATTCTACAAAATGGCTTTTTTCGTTGGAATCCAACAACACAAATATGCATGAAACACTATTTTTTGTTGTTTAAAATCCATTTCTGAATGCAGAAATGGATTTGGCATGCTAAAAAACCCCTGGGTCACTCGAATTATACAAAAATAATCACTCAAATCTGTGAATCTAAGAATCTCACCGGATTTCAGACAGATGTCCCCGGAAAATATCACCGAAAAAAAAAAACATTTCATAGAACATTTAGACTACGACATTTACATAATAGGAAAATTCAAATTAGGGAATAAGAGGTAAAGGGTTCACTAAAATTTTGAATTATATAAAAAAACTATAAAAAGGGAAGGGGGAGGGAGTAAATGCCTAATAAATACCAATGAATAAATTAGAGGTTAATCTCATGGTGAATTGATAAAGACATTGCTTTTGGTTTAAGATAGGTGCAAACTTCAAATCTCTCTCCCCATGTTAAAATGCATTTGTATCTCATTAATGCAAAATAGGGATTCAAAGCTTCACACAAATCAAAGGTTTTAAAAAAAAATAAAAGGAATGCATCATAAGTTGGATCACTTACTGTGCACCCAACATATTTATAAAATTTATTTAGAAGAGTTTGAACCTCCATTAAAAAAATTAATAGATAATTTAAAATTTTAAAACACAACATTAAAACATTTCATGTTCGTAAGATTAGAATACATTTATATTAGAGCAATGATTTATGAAACAAATTTCAACACAGTTCCATATCTCAAGAATTGACAATGTAAAACTAGCACCACACACCAACCATAGAAGCTCTTGGCCTCATCGACCATAAAAGCTCTTTAATATTTATGATATAAGGTTAGTAATATCAACAACAACAAAGGGCCAATATTGTTGTGCATTTAGCTAATTCCATGCCAACAAATGCCCGGTTCGAGTCCTTCTAGGTGATGTGCACTAGTTTATGCCGACAAATTTACTAGGGATACCATCATAGAATGTGGAGAAACATCCTAAAAATCTAATTTTTTTATCAAAATCAAAATGAAAATAAAAGTAAAATATTATAATGGTATCTATTGTTGATTGGCTTCATTATGTATTGATTGATATAACATCATTTAATTATTGATGTTCGATTTTTAGGCAATCGGACCATCAAAAATAAAACCAAGCTAAAGACAAAATTGTGAACAACTCATCCACACACTATCAACAATATTTACATATTAAACAAAAATATTATTATGTGACAAAATGGAATATAGCTTTTGCTTGTTAATAAAAAGTTTCTTGTGAGTGTCGTGATTAGGAAATAGCCCATATGGCAATTATTATATTGAGCATTGAACGACCATGCTTCATGAAAAGAGTCATGCTAGCAATGCACAACTCTAATATCGACAATATAAAATATCGAATAGTAATATCAATAATAAAAAAATTAAACTCAGAAAACTTAACGCACAAATTCATAGATTATATACGGACTGGCATCTTTAGTCCGGGGATATTTCTCACAAGTGCCAAAGTTTTGTTGACGAGGAAGGGCTACTAATAAATATGGATTAAATTTCACTCCTGTATGTTGCTATCTTTAGCAATGATCCAACTAATAGACTGCACATGGACTAACATCTTTAGTTTGGGGTTATTTCTCACAACCCCGTTAACAACGATCGACTTTCGTTGATGAAGAAGAGCTACAGTAAATATGACTAAATTTCAATCATTGATGCGTCTATGCGTTTCCCCCTTTTGCAATGTAAACATAGAGAAAGGCAATAAAGTTGTGGAAGAATGATTAAAAAGTCAATGTCAAGCGGGCAATTGAAACATCAAGAGGACAAGAATGTAATGCAAGATAAATCATGTAGACTAATTCAATAACGAAAACTTCGTGGCAATATGGCCAACTCGAAAGTGCCAACTGTGCATCAACCAACTCAAGGAATAATGAGATCTGAGATCATGGTAATGATGAGACAAACATCACAATTAATGTGGATCATGAGTAATGGTAGAAGCGTGAATTCCTAATCCGTTTAGATCAAGTGTAGATCTCAATATTACCAATCTCGTTTATGCACCTTGCAACCAAATTACATCGAGTTGGAATGGTGGAATTGACAAATTGTTTCAGAAATACCCAAAAGACAATAGCACACAAAGACATCAAAGCAAATGGATTCAACAGCAAGCTTGTAAAAGGGTGTACTCGCAAAGGCAAAAATAATACTAAAAAAGTCTAATCATGCATGTAAAGAGGAAAGGCGCAATTTCAACCATGGTGAGATAGAAAAAAGACATGCTCAATGGATTCAACAGCAAACTTGTCAAAAGGTGCTCGCAAAGGGAATGCATGTCAAAAGGGAATGTGCATTTCAACCAGGGTGAGACACAGCAAAAAGCCATGCTCAATTTTTCTGCATTCTTCCAATGTCCCGAAATCTTAAGAAAAATGAACTATCAATTGAAGGGTACATGGATGAAAGCATGTCTAGAAGGTGGAGAGGACAAGAGGCCCACCTGGTTTTCCCCATCAAATCCCCAAGACACCCAAGCTAGAAGAAAGGCATTCAAAGCTGGAATCGACTCTAAGTGCATGGGCAAGGATATTATAGATAGCATAGTGGTAGATGTCACAAGTTTCATGTGAGAAGTGGGAGGAAATCTGAGCTCTCTCAATCCAACAAGAGGAAAAGCCCAAAAAACGACTGTACCTGATTAGAATGCCTATGCTGAAATTCTTAAGGAGCTCTAAGCTCTGACAGATCATATTGCAGTCCAATCGATCTGAATGGAATATATGCAAAAGGGAATCAAATGCCTCCAAGGAATGACGAATGAAGCAGGATGCATTTGAGAAAGTAAACCAGTGAGGCCTTCAGCCACCAACTTACCAACGTAATAAGGCTCAAATTGAGATAAGCATCTTGTTAATAGAGATCCCTTTTGTCTTTGTTCTATCCAACTATACCGAATATGTTACTAGTATGATATGTTCAAGTATATAGGCAGTTTTGTGGATTCAAATTGGTGTATGAGATCATATAATACTAGATAGAATAAAGAGAGTAGTATTTTGATTTCAATAAGCAAGCCAAAAGTTGGATATATACGCTGGGGCATAGGTGTTTAATGTTTGTTTTGTCAAAGATAGAAGTAACAGAGAACCTCATGAACGTTTTTTCAGGGTAAATCTGTCAAGTTTGTGAAAGAACAACTGCCTTGGAGCCAAAAGAGTGAACCTGGTCATTGACAGCAAAGAGGAGTATGACAAAACAAAGAAATGGAGGTAAACCAATAGTTTATTCCTTCACTCTGCCAGTCAAAGTCGAGCTTTTTCCAATAGGAAATTGCTAGTATAGGTTTTGTTTGTATGTTAGTAGATTAAAAAAACTTGTTTTAAAACCAGTCTCTGCTAGTGGCTGCTGCCATGAGCAAACTTAGAACGATGGTCAATGAAAAATTTTCTGAATAACTTGCTTCACCAGTATTATCATATCTTTAGGGACCTTTCTCCATTTCCATCCCTTTGGAACTGTTATCATTTTCTTACAACATCTACAGACAAGAAACAAAGGATCAGATGTTTTCCACGTTCCATATAATTAGGAATGTCAGTACCCTGCCAGAAGGATAGATATATCCACCCAATTCGACCACCATCATAAGAGAAATGGCATACCACCATCATAAGAGAAATGGCATACTTCACAAATTATGTGGAAGACAAAAGGCCCTTACAATTACCTAAAGACAAACTCTAGCTCATAATTGTGCTCCCATTTAAATGATTAGTCCAGGATTGTCAGAATAACGTGTTTTCCAATGTTCATTGTCAATATACGAATATTAAAGGCCTGTACCACTGTCTCAAAACAAATTCTATCTCACACGGATGGAATCTTGACAACAAACTTCTGGAATGAAATGAGTGTTACCGTCTAACAACTCAACAATGTAACAAAACAAAGTAGCTCCGTCGTAAAAGTCTCGAGGATGCTTGACTCTTAATGTACCAACAGTATCCATGACCTATCCAGAGATGGGACATTTAGCAGGCGTGTAATCTCTGGCCCAACTTGATGGCCACGATGACTATGCCAATGTCCATTGTCAATATACAAATATTACAGACCCATACCACTGGCTAAATACAAATTCTATCCCACACAGATGGAATATTGATGCAAATTTCTGAAATGAAATGAGTGTTGCTTTTTAACAACTCATATCCATGTAACAAAATAAAGTAGCTCCGTAATAAAAGGTCTGGAGGATGCTTCCTTTAGACTCTTAATGTGCCAACAGTGTCCATGACCTATCACGAGGTGGGAGACATTTAGCAGGCATGTAATCTCTGGCCCATCTTAACGGCCACAATGACTTCCATTATTCAATGCCCCCCTAGCAAGAGTATATCAGCCCACAAGGATCAAACATGTCACTTGGAGAAATCAAAACTTGGTGGGGGCAATAACACGCTGTTTTCACCAACCAGGTAAGTCCCCTTTGACATAGCTCCTTAATAAAGAATACAATGCTTAGGTAAGGTCGCACCTGACACCTTCATTGCTTCTAAATGATGTACCTCTTCATAAAGAATACAAAATGCATAGAACAAAGGGATGCATCGCACTTGCTTGATTACTTCACATCAGCAAGTAGATTTCACCATTTTTTAAAATGTTGCAACCCTTTTAAAAGAACTAGATAAAAACTTCATCGATCAAGGGGGCACATCATGCTTGTTTGACCTCTAAATGTCAACAAGAGTATTTGACCACTTTTTCCTATGTAAATAACATTGTTCCCTCCAAGCAAACTAAAATCAAGATGAAAAGCTATAATTTTGTCCAAACCTTGGGGTTATATATCTCACATCTATACTTGGGAAAAACAAAAGAGCAAACACTTTGTCAAATGCTTGCTTTGATATCAGAGAATCTCAGTGAACCCAATCCCATGTAGCAAAGCAGCATTCCTTTAAGGGTTTCTCAAATTTGCCTCTCGAATATGCAACTACATTCAAGACAGACCATATTTCATTAAAAAATCGTCTGATCAATCAAAGAATAAAACCATCATTTCACACAGTTAGGATATGGAAGCTACTAGAATGGGCCTTTCTTTTCTGGCAACTTATAATTGATTCATTAATTGCCAATCTTATGAACAGTACAAAAGAATGCTGAAAACTCTGCCTTGAAATCTCATTACAACTTTGCTTTTGGAATATAGAATACAAATCAAAATTGAGTGGCCTGTATCCGGCAGGACCACGTGCGGCTCTTACAATCGATTAAGATGGACTAAAATACACTCATATGTCAGAAGAATTAAGCTGACTTAAATGGACTTATACGAAACTCTGGCCTGTGCAGATCTTCATTGATGGAGGAAGCTGGTTTAGAACAATCTTCAAGATGGTTATATAAAGAGACTACTAATAATTTCAGAGAAAATTCAAATTAGAAGCCTGCAAGATCTACCAACCTGGACATGCAAAGAATGAAAAGTGCCTTAAAACAAATTTTCCAAATAAGATTCCATGTATACTTACTATGACAGGTAAGAATTGATACCTGGATGAAAAGTGAATTTTCACAAGAAGATGCACCCAAAGTGAAGATGAATAGGGGATAATAAGACAAGGCCCAACCCCAAAATGATGATTCCATTCCTTTGATGGATACTTCAAAACTCAGCATTATGAGGAAAGGAAAGCCCAATTTCAGTAAGGAATGACAAAGGGCAATGCATGTATGTCAACTGATTCTAAGTGCAATGCCTCTGACCATACCTGTGGAATTCCTTTGTCAACCTCCATTACAGCCTTAGGCTTCGATTGGAGATGATTACTATCAAATAACCAGCCCTGGTCATCGAAATCTGACCAAGCCTCTTTTACGGGAAAACTGAGAGTATATCTTAAATCTTGCAAATCATTATCAATTTTATCCCTAAGAGGGCCACCAGCTTCTGCATGACTACTAATTGAAGGCCTCATAGAAACCAAAGGTAACCGACTATCTACTTTGCCATTAGTTTCCTGGACTTTATTGTACAATGCAGGCAAGGTATTTCTGCTGTCAACACGTTGCTCAATGCCAGTGCTATCAGCTGCTCCACTCCTATTGCTAGGTGCAAGCTGAACAGCAAACTCCTTTGCCTCGGGTATTGTCCTCCCATTCTCTGCGTAAAGATCGCTGCTAAGTGCAATTCGAGGGAGCTTACGAGGCCTCTTGTCATTGTCTGTAATCACAGCCAAGTAGATACAAAAGCCCAATTTCTTATTTCATAATTGTTAAAGCACAGACATGCAACATGGTCAAATAAATTATAGATGATAAAAGGCCATCATTTCTGCAGATCTTAAGACAGTGAGTGGCCTCTGCAATGAGGAAATGCCTCACTATTTATATGAGATTCACAAGCAGAATAGAACTTGGGCAGCAAATGAAAATAAATAAAAATCTTTGGCCATGAGGATTTTTGTGTATTCAAGAATGGAACAAAAACAAAATGGCTCACCATGTAGATCACCATTGGTGTCAGTATCTCTCCTCCTCTTTAGGATCGTATCCCTGTTCATGTTTTTTTCTGTATCCTTACTCTTGTCTTTCTCCTTGCCCCTTTCCGTGTCTTTGTCTCTGAACTTGTGTTTTTCTGCATCCCATTGTTTGACCTTTTCTCTATCTTTGTCTCTATCTGTTTGCTTTTCCCTTTCCTTGTCCTTGTCCTTGTCCTTTAATCTATCCTTGTCTCCATTCTTCTCCTTGTCTCTCTCCTTTAGTTTCAATCTTTCCTTCTCTTTATCTCTCTCTTTTCCATCCTTGTCCTTGATTTTCCCCTTCTCTACATCCTTCTCCTTAAGTTTGTCCCTATCCTTTTCTCTATTCTTCTTTTCATCTCTGTCCTTATCCTTGACCCTCTCTTTCTTCTTTTCCTCTCTTTCTCTATCATTGGCCTTGTCTTTTCCTCCAACTTTCTTTTCAACTCTGTCCAGATCTTTAATCTTCTCCTTTGATTCAACCCTAGTTTCATCCCTTTCTTTATCCTTGAGCCTGTCCTTTTCGCCTGTCTTTGCATCATCCTTGCCCTTGTCCTTTAGCCTGTCCTTTTCTCCTATCTTCACTTCGTCCTTGCCTTTGTCCTTTAGCCTGTCCTTTTCTCCTAACTTCACTTCATCCTTGCCCTTGTCCTTTAGCCTGTCCTTTTCTCCTATCTTCACTTCGTCCTTGGCTTTGTCTTTTAGCATGTCCTTTTCTCCTAACTTCACTTCATCCTTGCCCTTGTCCTTTAGCTTGTCCTTTTCTGCAGTCTTTTCATCAATGTCATTGTCTTTGGGCCTGTCCTTCTCTCCAATCTTTCTTTCATCAGTGTTCATCCTGTCTCTTTCCCCGGCCTTCTTTTCTTCAATGTCCTTCTCCGAGACTCTGTCCTTTTCTCCTACCTTCTTTTCGTCTATGTTCTTGTCCTTGAGTCGATCTTTTTCTCCATCTTTGTCTCTATCTTTCTCTTTGTTTTTGTCCTTGTGATCCTTAGACTTCTTTTCTTTGTGCTTTTCCTTACTTTTGTCCTTGTCTTTTCTGTCTTTATCCTTTTTTTCCTTGTCCTTCTCTTTCTTCCGTTTTTTCTCCTTGTGCTTTTCCTTCTGAAATATTCAAACGAAAGTCAGGTAATGGTTGCAATTCAGCTACAGTAATTAAATGTCACAAACCAAGCACGAAATTAAGGAATCCAACTAATGTAATTCCTGATCAGAAGAAAAATACAAGGTTTTAAAAATAAAATAAAAAAATCAAGCACGGGAGATGATTTACATGTTAAAATAAGTAAAACACCTGTAGAAAACAATATCCTACACTGGTGGGAACCAATTTATGAAGAGGCTCCATTTATGAAGTTGCCCACATATCCAAGCAAAGAGAAACAAGGCTGGCCGGATTGTTTGACTTGTGGGATATGCCCCATTGAAAAGATTGTACACGAGTTACAGATGAGAAAAGAGAATAAATAAATACCAATCAACCAACACTACCATATCAAACCACATGGCAAGCAGACATGAGGATAACTTGATAAGTTACCAGACCATTTGCAAATGCAGTGCCATTCCATGCAGCTACCAGTAAAGCACACTGTCTAAAATAGAACCCATATCACTGGCCTGAAACTATATTTCAGAAAATGCAGTCATGTTGAAATCAAAGAACATCTAATAGTATAATGAATGTGCATGTTGCAACTCTACAGCAATACATTTCTGCTATGTTAGCCATTACAAATAAAAACATACAGAAAAAGTCATGAATTAAAAAGCTTGAGGGAAAGCATAACGAGAATAAATCCAGCTTTGGAGAAAAGCATACCGAGGAAGAATCCAGAGCTTGAAAATACGCAAAATCAGGGAAAGTCTAAACTGTTATCATATAGTGGCGGGAACTGTGGCATTGCACATAATCTACTGTATCTTACCACATATTAGATCATCATAGAAGAGAATTAATGTCTGCCGCATTTCCTGTTCAGATTTATGGTAAAACATGAACAGACATAAACTAGTTGTCACAAACAATATTTTTGCCTAATTAATCATTATCTATTTCACTTCCAAAGTCTGCAACCCACCCAACAATTAAAGGTATTATCCCAGTTCCAATCCTCACCTTCAAGTCTGCCCCCATGAAAAGAAGGTTAGAGCCCTGGCCCCTGGAATAAGCATTACAACCATTCAATTTCAGTTGAGACAAGCATTATTTACTCATTGCAGCCTCTACTAAAAGCATAAACTGCGAAGTGAAGACAGGTTGAGATATTCTCCTTTCTAACTACCCTTTCTATAATTGTAACCCATGGTTAACATTAGAGAGCCTTAAACAGCAGTTTGCCTTCCCTCCAATTGATTTAAGCACCTAGTTTTTGACTAAATGCATTTTACCACCTATAAAATAACGAATTGAGTCTTATAGAAGGGGACTTCGCAGCTTAAATATCTAGATTGCCGACATGCCTATCAGGCACCAAGACCTATCCACAAAATCTAAACATAGGCATACCTCACAAAAAGAAGGCACAAACTATCAAAATGCCAACTGACCTAAAGAAGTTGGACCCTCTCTATTCCAAAAATTAGAGGACTACTTAAGAATCAAGATATTGTCATCTACAAGAGAAGAGAAGATAAAACCGCATAACTCAGCATCAACACAAACAGTGAAAGTGTTTATGGAATTTGCACACCTCAACTCTTAGATAACCTCAACTCTTAGATAATTTTGATACAACGATAAAGAGCATCACTAACCTTACACCCTAGCAGGTAAAGACCACACCCAGTACAATCTAAAAAACAGTTTTTTTCTTGTTGGAGGACTTCTGAGACTTCCAGATATTAATTGATTGCTCCATTGCTAAAATATGATAAAACCCAATCAGAGATAAGTAAGGACACTTGTTTACAACTCTACAATCAAAATGAGGTGTACAGTTCTAAGTTATATAGCTGCTAGCATCTGGCCTACAAAGATGAACAATAACAAACCAAAGAATTATTCAAGTTAACAGTTGTGTGAACCAGATATAGAAAACAAAACATCATATTACTCCTACTTGTAAAGGGAGATGCAGAAAGATCATCCTCTATTAGACTATGTGGAATATTGCAAGCCCCTTTGACTTTTCTATAAAAGGAAGGAATGTTGTACACATTCATAAAAATATCGCATTAGAACATAAGAAATTAAAAGGAAAGAAATACAAACAATTCATATAATAATCAAGTTTTGCCAAAATTAGGAAGAGCAATAGTAAGTTTGCCACCATGTTTTCAAGGATTTTAAAAGATCACTTTTAAAAAGCCAAGAAATTCACATATTTCTTCATTTTCGATAATTTGCATGACACACACCTGCTGTAAATATAATCATCTAAATTGAAATGTCATTTTCATTGTCAAGCAAAACTGAAATTTTTGCTGCAGCAAGCCTTGTCGTTCCTTGTGGATTCTAGGAGCCTACAGCTATTTGCAAACTTCAAAAAGAATTATCACAAAACCCAAAAAAAGACACTGGACCAATGCTGTAAATATCGTCTCGGGGAAAGTATCGGCAAGGGTCTGGAATGTAACTTCTCAGTGACATCGGCGGAAAATATCGGAATATCTCGGAAAATGTAGCAAGACAGGGGTCTAACTCGGAATATCTCAGATATATCGGACAGGGGTTTAACTCAGAATATCTTGGAATATCTCACAGATATATCGGAGAGATTTACAACACTGCACTGGACTTCAAAGATCATTTCAATAAAATCTTAAAATACCCCCAAGTCTACATTAACAGAAGTATCTGCCACAGCATGACAATATAGCATTCCCAAATGGCTCAAGCATTACAACAGGAAAATGCAACCATGATCAATATTAAGGCCCATTGAATGTAATTCTGAGTTACTTTCTAATTGAATTTTGAACACTGCAATGCTTTAAGCAACACAGCACAACTTGAAGTAGCAATGCAATGGTACATTATACATGTTACATGTTTCAAAACGCTAAAACGAGGATGCCAAATCTCTTTTTCACATTCTTCTCAGCTTGCAAGCTACTTATCTGTGTGATATATTAAGGCCCTTTGAACATAATCTTGTATTATTTTAATTTTTTAAATTGAAATTTGAACACTGCAATGCTTTAAGCAACAGAGCACAACATGAAGAAGCAAGTCTAAAATGGTACATTATACATGTCATGTGTTGCAAAATGTTAAAATGAGGATGCCAAATCTCTTCTTCATGTTTTTCAGTTTGTAAGCTACTTATCTCTGTGATTATAAGCCTCAATATAAGGCCAAGAGTCAACTATAAACAATTTAGTTTTTAAAAATTGGCAAATGGGAGAGAAATCAACCCATCTTGGTAAGAAAACACATTGCCATTTAAAACGTGGGAAGTACCACTATTTTTAAAGAAAACACGGCACCATTTAAATGTGGGAAGTACCACCATCTAAAAATGGTGGTACTTACAACGAAGATGCCAAATCTTTTCTTCACCGTTTAAAATGTGGGATACACCAATATATGCATAAAAACAAATTCAATTTTTTATCCCCAAGAATGCAGCTAGAAGTCATAACTGCAAAACCCCACAAAATTAACATTTTAAAGATTTTTATTCAATGCTTATTAAAAGAATCTGGCTATCCTTTACATCCAGAACACTTTACCTGAGAAAGCAGAATATGGGCATCTACAAAAAAAATCAGGAAGAAAAGAAATTGGTCCTGACAATAAACAAACACATGCCAATTGAACAGAAGTGAATTTTCCATAAACATGTTAAAAGCTACGGAAAATGACTCCCATCTCACACAAAGCTAAGAAAAGTATGCAGATATGCATTTCCATTCCATAGTAGTTGTTGCACCACTCACACCCCCCACCCCCAATTTGTAATATGTAAGAATGAAAGCAGATATATTATGTATCAGTTAAAACATCTTTCATCTTCTGAAATGGAGGCTAAACCCCAAAGCAAGTTATGTATATTTTTAATGCAGACGTGCTGCATTGGCAAGGGATTTTGGACCTGTGACTAGGAAGTATTTTCAAAAAGTCCACTAATTGAAAATAAGAAGCCAGATTGCAAAGAGACTATTGGCGCTTGGATATAACCTTGTATCAACCATGAGTTAGGGTGAGGGAACCAAGTGGGTTAGGGGTAAAAACCCACATAAAGATATGCTCAGACTTGTCAAATCACATTAAATTATCAGGTAAGTAATTAAACAAGTTTTTGTCTTGTTGTCATCTTACCTCCCATAAGAAATTAGCCATAACGGATGTATTAATTCCCCTTGTCAACCTCCTCCACCAACCTGCCCTGACTTTCAGGAATAGAAAGCTTGTTCACCAACTTATGTTTCCCCTCCCTTTGTGGCAGCTGCATCTTTGTCCAGGCTATGCTTCTTTATTGGCTCTCCTTCACTTTAAAGTCTATAGGTCTTTCTTCTTTGGATAACCTACCTATACACCCATATTTATGTCATTCATTTCCTGCTGTTCTTGTACTCATTTTTCAATTCATCTCATTTTCGAGGGGGGTATGTTTTGCACCCATTATTTTTGGCTTCTCTATAATTGCTAGTTATAGTCACTAGTCTCTTTGACCTATTTTAGACTTTAGCACATTAATATAAATTTCAAAGCCAATTTCAATATTTTCGTCCTTGACCTAGTAAGTGCCAGCAAGGAGACCTTGATCTGATAGTAACTAACAAGGTTGTTATTTTTAAATTTTTTTAGTCAAGTTTGATTTTGAGCTGGTAAGGGTCAGCCTCAAAGGTAGCTCCACGCTTATTAGGCAAACACATTTTCACCATGGCTTACAATGCCCACACTAACCATACAAAAACACAGTGATTGCAGTCCTAGTGACCTAGGGAATGCTCCAAATCAATGCCGTTTATCTTGTCTCAGGGAAAGTATCGGCGAGGGTCTGGAATGTAACTTCTCGGTGACATCAACGAAAAATATCAGAATATCTCAGAAAATGTCGCAAGACAGGGGTCTAACTAAGAATATCTCGGAATATTTCGGATATATCAGACAGGGTTTAACTTGGAATTTATCGGAATATCGACGATATATCAGAGAGATATACAACACTGCTCCAAATCACCCTCTTAAAAATAACTAACTGTGAAAACCTACAGGCGAAATAATTAGGATTTTGCCAAGGCCCAAGTCTACAAGAGCATGTGAGGCAGTCCTTCCAACCAGTTCTAAAGAGTTGACCTAAATGGAGATAATGCCTCAACAAGGGCCTTAGATATAGACACAAAGCATGCAATTACTCTCCCTTGCGGAAGGTCACCAAACTAATTGGGTAGCTATTAGCATACCACCACACTCCCCACCAAGGAGTAACGTAAGGCAAAAATCAACTTTAGGGAACACATTGGTGCAACACGACACCTCTTCTAAATTACTAAAATTAGTCTTCTCTCCTAAACAAACTAGTATTGCAAGATGACATGATAGAGGGAGTCTCGCCCACCATCCTCAGTATAGAGTTGACACCTTGTCACCAATCTCAGGGTCAACAAGGCCTTACCCTAATAGCTCTACTCACTAGCACACACCCACAACTCTTACATAGAGTACCATTCTCACAAAATACCTCCCTAATGTTCTCCCCACATTGTTCATGCACCTGTCATGTGAGCTACAAGAGAGTCCTATTAAACCAACTCTAACCATCCCCAACTCTATTGGTTGTCGTTGACAAGGTTATTGATCCATTATGTGATCCCTATACTTGTAGAAGGCTCAAAATCTCTAATTTGCGATGAAAATGGGGATTGGGGAAATGTTCACCTCCCTATGCAAAACAGCCATCCCTACCAAGGTTGATCTAGTTGACTCCCCCCACCCTCAACAACTAGTAGACAAGTCGCCAAGGTTGTGATCCATATCATTCTTATTGGTTTAATTGAAAGACAAACATGTCCTATGATCAATCCCAAGGTTGTATATGAATAGATTCACCAAACTACTTGTGACCCCAGAAACATCTTTGTTCAAACTCAACAAAAGACCATTTCTTTCTTTATCTCAGTGATTTAGTTGATTTTATGCAAATCTTCATTTGAAAAGTTTAGTTTACAATGATATAATTGATCCATACATTGCCTTGGGTATCTCACAAAGCATGCAATTACTCTCCCTCGCAGAAGATCACCAAACTAATTGGGTAGCTATTAGCATACCACCACATTCCATACCAAGGAGTAACGTAAGGCAACAATCAACTTTAGGGAACACAATGGTGCAACACGACACCTCTTCCAAATTACTAAAATTAGTCTTCTCTCCTAAACAAACTAGTACTACAAGATGACATAATAGAGGGAGTCTTGCCCACCATCCTCACTATAGAGTGGACACCTTGTCACCAATCTCAAGGTCAACAAGGCCTACCCTAACAGCTCTACTCGCTAGCACACACCCACAACTCTTGCATAGAGTACCATTCTCACAAAATACCTCCCTAATGTTCTCCCCACAATGTTCATGCATTTGTCATGTGAGCTACAAGAAAGTCCTATTAAACCAACTCTAACCATCCCCAACTCTATGAGATGGGTTGTCGTTGACAATGTTATTGATCCATTATATGATCGTTGTACTTGTAGAAGGCTCACAATCTCTAATTCGCCATGAAAATGGGAATTGGGGAAATGTTCACCTCCCTACGCAAAACAGCCATCCCGACCAAGGTTGATCTAGTTGACTCCCCCCACCCTCAACAACTAGTAGACAACTCCACAGATTAGAATATAGATACTTAATAAATTCTCAAAGACATTATTATAAAATATTAATACATGCACATGTTATTAATTCATCATAACCATTGCCATTGGACAATATTTAATAGGCCCATGTATATATGGCATTGTAAACATAGCTACAGAACTTGAAAGACTCAAACAAGTAGTCTCAAGTCAACTTTGCATGTCGTTTCCTTGTATCGTTTCAAGAAACATGTCCAAGTACTTGAATAAGTATGCCAAGTACTCAACTAACCTCCACACAAGTCAAAGAGTCCACCTCCACACAAGTCAAAGAGTCCACAAGCATGAGTCAAAAAATTGGGAATAAAGCAAAAGATATTTTTTTCTTGTTCATTTCTCTCAAATTTCTCTATTGTCTTTCAATAGGAATGAGCTTTTCTACTACCAATCGTATTAGAGGGATGTTATCATCAAAATTCAATTGTTTTACACATTTGAATTTATTTGGAGAAGGGAAAACTAGTTGGGGGACTATGAATTTTTCTTTGGATTCAGTGGAGAGAATCCACTTTCAACAAAAGGGACATTGGTAACCCATTCAAAATCAAAAACGGACTTTTGAGGATATCTATCTTTTTTTCGATTTTCACATAAAACAAAATAAAACGAAAACCGATTATAAACCTAATTTTCCCCTAAAGCTTTGAGAAGAAAACAAATTAACATGGTGAAGGAAAGAGATTTCTATGAAGTTCAATAAAGTTTTTGCAATAAACTTATGAGTGGGGGAATAAATTATATAAAGTACCACCTCAAGTACAAGTCACCCTGCAAAAATGTTCCTATAGATGTCACATATAAGGTAAATGCCAACCAAAAGACCCTAAAAGCTCCAGCAATTAAAGGTAATGTAAGGGCTGAAATTGGGCATCGATTATCTTCTATTGTGTCTAGCCCACGTTCCCCAAACCCTACTAGTACAAGTACTTTTTCTACTCCCTAATACTTACTTAGTTATTAACCCAGCTTGGAGAGCACTAATAAATTATTATTCTTCACAAACAAGCTAAGAACACCACAAAAAATAGGTTATATTATGCATCGGATTCCGATGTTGTCATATGCCTTTACTGGCAAGCTATGGTCAATGGTAATGTTGTATATGGCCCAAGTTTTGAAGCCTCTTCTTTTTGAGGATCTTATGGGCACGATCTTAAGTACAGCTACCTAGGACATAGAGAAAATCCTTATCAAGCATCATGTTGTTAGGCAAAGACTCGCACTATTTTGTAATAGGGTAGAACTGATGGTAACAATAGGCCATTTTGAATTTCCTTATTTCTTGCCCAATAAGTGCCATGTTTCTTAATATGTAACATGGAGCCAACAACTTAAGACTAACCCATTCATTGGGTTGGAGGTGGAGGTGGAAGATTTCATTGAAATTGTGACAAACAATGCTTCTAACTAAATGGTTGTTGATATACTCTCAATCAACAAATACCCCTCTTTTTTGTTCCTTTTGCATCTCATTATTTGAATTTAATGATAGAGGACGTTGGGGAATAAGAATGCATGAAAGGTCTTATGAACAAGGAAAAGTCCATAAAAATACATTTATCATGCATGGATCAACTTCTTAATGAAGATTAAAATAACTTTATTAATGTCCAACAAATAACAAAACCAAGTCAATGGCACTATGCAATACAAAAGTGTTGATACAAAGGAGGAGTGTTAGGGCCACTCCTATAAAAGAAAAAGTGGAAGCAAAGTTAATATGTAAGATCTTAACTCTCGATGGTTCAAAGGAAAAGAGGAATCCAATGCTCTAGGAGAGGGTACAAATAATAGAGCCCTAGGGCTCTAAATATATGTCCCCTCAAGAAGGAGAGGGGAAGTTCTCCTCCTTTGAAGTCCCCACTGTCAAATGTGCAACTCTCCTACCATATGAAGTTGAAGAGAAGAAACTCTAGATAGAAGACTTGTTGGATGAGCTAGAATTGGTTCCAGAACTCACTCTATCCATTCTTGTATAGGGCTACAATATGACAATTATAACCCATCCTTGCTCCACACAAGATCTCCATGATGCACCATATGCCTCTCAAAAGGTCGATTTGCATATTCCAAGATATGTCCTCCTTGGCCCTGTTATCCCCATCTCCTAGGGATAACTAAGGAGATGATGTCTCGAGGCCCTCAGGTTGCAGACATGGAGTACCGAGAGGTAGATGAGCAGACAAGGGCCCCTATCATAACACACATCACCATCTGATTGATGACAGCAACATCCACCACACCTAGTTTAGCCCACAGAGGACAACAGGTCTTGCTTCGTGAGGTAACAAGTCTAGTGGTGTGGTAAGTGTCATTTTAATATTTGGAGCATTTGAACATGTTGGTAAGGATCCTTTTACTGATTTTGAAAAGGTTTGCTTGGAAATTATGTTTTTCGCCCTATTTCACCTTGGTGAGTGTCATGGTTTCCTAGTAAGCAACCACCCTCAAGGAAAGGGTTGCTACCGAGGGGTCTCCTTGAAGGGTCATCGTACCATTCACGCTCATACTTGCCATCTTCCATCACTTCTTCCCCTCCATTTCCCCATCTTTTAGGTTTTCGGGCTTATTGACCCAATAAGGGCATGTACCTCATTTTTCATGAGAAGAAGGAGCCACTAGGCTAGAAGGTGCCCTAGCAAAACATCATGCAATAAAATCTCACCCTAGGTTCCCGAGAGCAATGAAACGCTTCTCAAAAAAGTGAGGGACCCATAAAACAAATAACTAATTAATCAATAACACTTTCCAAAGTAGAGCGTTTGTGGGCTATGCATTTCCTTTTTAGTGACCCTTATTGTCTTCAACTTAGAAAGGCATGTGAACCAAGGTAGAGCATATGTGGACTATGCATTTCCTTTTTAGTGCCCCTTATTGTCTTCAACTTGGCGACACATGCAAAATAAATGGCTAATAAAGGGTTTGGAAGAATATGTTAAATTTACATACAGCAGCGAGAGCCATTCTCCTGGAGGATGACTAAGACCCTAGACGAGATCTAGGGCACCCAGTGCACTCCTGGGATATGTGGTCTGGGACCAATATTG
>JZKD02S0523985.1:121331-137025 GCA_000966675.3 Picea glauca
ATAAGAGAATGAGCAAGTGAAGTGTGTGTTAGAAGTGAGGCGCTAGCCTCTTATTTATATCAATCTGGCACGTGCGAAGAGTCACCATCTGGCAGGGCCGACCTCTCACACTGGGAGGGTAAACCCACCTTTAATTAATTATGGCCCTTTCATTATAACTGTTGGGGCCGACTTCTTATTCTGCACTTTGTAATTGTCTGATGACCAATCCGCAAAAGGGGATTTGGTCCTTATACAATTACCAACATGATTAATCCTCAATGGGGATTAATCTAATAATAAAAATAATTATAATAACATGATTAATCCACAATGGGGATTTAATCCAATAACAAAATAATAAGAATGCTCTTCGCAGTTACATTATTTCAACACCTTGAACATCATGAAACCCCATAACTAGAAGTCTAACCCCATCCACCTCACATTCACTACATGACCTAGAAAGGATTCTCCTTGGGAACATCCCCTACTTGAACATAAAGTTTACCCTTGTGTTTAGAGATGTGCATCACCAAATAAATGAGCTGGAAACTATCTAACAGTTTGACGAAAAATAATCATTTGATCATGGACAAGAGTGTCAAAAATATGCCACAGTTGATACGCACTTCCACAAGACTTTTCCATCCATTCTTGTATAGGGATACAAGAGTTCAAGGGTTTGTGAAGGAGGCAGTAATCAAGAGGAAGCTAACAATTCCATACAACCCACAACAGAATGGGGTTGCAAAGAGGAAGAATCAATCCATCGTAGGGGTTGGAAGAATTGATCCATCGTAGGGGTTGTTAAGGCCATGATACATGACCAGGACTTACCCATGTTTCTTTGGGCAGAGGCATGTAACTCAACAATCTATAACTAGAACCAATGTCCTCATAAGATCTTGGAGGGCAAGACACCAAAGGAGGCATTCGCTGGTGTGAAGCCATAGGTGAGTCATTTATGCATCTTTGGTTGTCCAGTTTATATCCATGTACTAGTAGAGAAGAGGACCAATTTGGAGCCCTCCAGCGAGAAGGCCTTGTTTGTGGATTACAGTGAGATTTCAAAGGCTTACAAGGTCTATATTCCAAAGCAGAGGAAGATAGTAGTAAGCAGGGATGTAGAGTTTGAGGAAGACTTTGCATCCAAAAAGTCTCATGAGCCTACTCCAATGGAAAAGAATGAGGAGCAAGAAGCTCTGAAGGTTGAGTCAGGGTCACCAGTGATTTCCATGGCAATACAACAACCTTGAGGTGAACAGGGGGAGACAGGAGCCCCTTCCACTTCTATCAAGAGACCTTGATGGTTCAATCAAACATTGAGGGATGCTAAAGAGCATGTTGAGACTCCTAGGAGCACATTCAGAGAGAGTAGACCACTAAAGAAGTTTCTAGACTATATGGCATTAATGAATAGCATTCTAGATTCTGAGCCTGTCATTTTTCAAGAGGCAACAAACTAGCTAGTATGGCGGGATGCCATGGTGGAGGAGTACACCTCCATCATGAAGAATGATGTTTGGGACATAGTGCCAAGATCGGAGGGGAAGTCAAGACTCAATTGTGAGTTCCAGAACTATTTATCATCTAGAGGAATATGATCATTGATCTATCCATCTAATAAATAAGCATTGTAAAGAGGCATAAATACAAGAGAGAGAGGCTATAAAAGTGAGCAGACATACCCAACTCAATGAAGAGTAATTTGTCATTGAAAAAAGAGAGGGTGGGTTTGTGACAACCCAACTCAATACAAAAGTGGACCCAATAATTTGCTAGAAGAATGCTACCATCAAATTGTTCATCATTTGGGAGACTACGATACAAAACTGCATCTGAAAAAGAAGTGCTTGAAGAAAAATCTTATAAAGGAATCAGCTATGAGTTTCCCACTGAATTGCTTGTCCACTAAAAGAAGGTTGTCACCATAATGTTCATTAGATGGAAAACACCGTCATTGACCTACTCATCCAATGTACGGTTTAAAGACATCCCAACAATACTACACTTCTTACTAGAAGAATAGTGTCATTGATCTATCCATCTAAAGAAGTGTCTAAAAGAATATCTTGTAAGAGAAGAGATGGACATAGACAACTTTAATAAGATTAATCCTAGCTAAAATAAAATTAGGAAGACCCAACTCCATATACCTGAAAGAGATTGAACACAACTAGGAATGCTCAAAAACAACATGGGAGTGGGTGTGTAAATGCCAACACAAATACACATGATAGAGCATCATCGAGAAGAAAGTTCAAATATAATCCAAAAACTTCAACACAACTGAGAAAACTCAAATACAACAAGGGTGTGGATGTGTAAATACCTAAACACAAATGCACATGAGAGAGTGCAACTTGTCAGGGAGCTCAAATACAAGATGAGAGTGGGTTTATAAATACCCAACTCCTTAGAAAGAGTGGCCATGGTCAAAATAGAGAATATAGGCAACTAAAATAAATAATAATAATAATCTAACTTTAAGGTCACAACCACAGCAAATTGGTCTATGAGACCCCCTTGTTTGTGGGACAAGAGACCCCCTCCACGCATCGATTTGATTGCTAAAGTCTACAAAGGCATACATACCCTACCCCCCTCTCGATTTGAACTCGTGACCTCTTAGGAGGAAACACATGTTCTTAACCATTAGGCCCACTCATACAAGTGAGAGTTGGTTTGTGGATAACCTACTTGAAAACAAGGTCGACCATAGTTGAAAAGAAGTGAGAGGGTTAATGAATACCCAACTCAACATAGGATCGACCCTATGCACAACATCCTCCTTGAAGATGGATAGGAGGCCAAAAGAAAGCATTAGATCACACCTTCCCCACTTAACATTGAATGCAAATAGAACCTCCCCAAAACACCATAGTACCAGTGCCAACACAATCACACAACCTGGTAAAGGGAGTTTCTGGCTAAAGTATAGAAGGAGCCACGAAAGTATGCTAGTCGGCTAAAGGAGAACCAAACAGCACAATTTGTTGATGAGACTAACACTGCCACTAAAAGTATACCCAATAAAAATCAAGATCACAATGGGGAAAGCAAAGATCCATGTGAAACACTTAATGATTCTGCATATAGTATGTCCAATAAGGATAAAGAGCATAGATTGGAAGACCAAGATCCACACAATCAAGTTGATCCACTGAAAGAAGCAAAGAATCATTCATATAGTCAACAATAAAATAGAGTGAGATAGATCATGAGGCCCTGTGAGTGGAAACTGCATCAAAGGTGCTAAGAGCATAGATTGGAAGACCAAGATCCACACAATCAAGTTGATCCACTGAAAGAAGCAAAGAATCATTCATATAGTCAACAATAAAATAGAGTAAGATAGATCATGAGGCCCTGTGAGTGGAAACTGCATCAAAGGTGCTAAGAGGGGTCTCCCTTTGTAAACAAGACAGCATAGGAGTGTTAGAATCACTGTGAATCACCACTAGAGGCTAAGGAGTAGGTCTCACATCACCAACCATAGCATCCAACAGAAAGGTTCCAACAATTCAAATACAAAGGATGTCTCCAAAAAAGGCAGAGTCAATACCAAGAATATAATATTTTGAATCTAGAATAGCTCAATATACAAAGTACGCAACCATGTGTGTTGTCAAAGAAACAGTCCATCGAGTCCAACAAAAGGAAGTCTCCATGAAGACCTCAAGAAAAATCATCAAAGGGGCCAAGAAGGGTTTGAAACCTTAGAATACATGATGATCCAAAAACTCTAGTTCCACAACACTTAGGTCAAATGCCACTAGTCAATAGTCCCACAGAGCAACTAAATAACCTACAAAACTCTGCCACCAAGCAATCCTCATAATGAAATATGAGAAGTGGGCCCCCTAGAGGCGCTAAAGAAATAATTATAAACTCCCATTTCCACAATGCTAATGGCACAAGTAAAAGCCTCCAAAAAAACATAAAAAAAAAGGAGAAAACCATATAGTTCCAAAAAAACAATAGTAAATTTCAGCAAAAATTAGAGAAAGATATGCTACATTGCCTTTAGAAGAGCACCAATCTACAAAAAGAATCCCACAAATATGCTAGAAAAAACAAAAAAAATGCCAAAAGGAGGAGGGTGTTGATGGTGGAGAGTTAAAAAACCTAAAAAACGATGTTGTCCTGAAACAAGGCTAAGAAAAACCCTAGTTTCAAACCTACAATAGACCTAAAAACAACAATGTTTCACTAAACAAAGAAGAAACAAGGAGGACACAAACCTACAAAAGATCACCTTAAATACGTTGAAAAGACCAAAAATTGTGAAAGAGGGAGGGTGTTGGTGAAGGAAAGGGTAAAAAATCCTTAATATCTACTCCTATCCCAAAACAAGTGTGGAAAGACCCTAGTTTCAAACCTAAAACAACCCTAAAATAGCATTGAATAGAGCAGGAAGAGTCCACACTAGCTTTGATAACATGTTGAGATAGAGATCATGGATCTACGGTGAACACTTAAACAAACCCCAAGCCAACATAACACTTGATCAAAAGTGTCACATAAAGAAAAGTGAACCCATGAACAAGAGATATGGTGCCCTTGGGCAAAAGAAATGATCACAAATAAATCCAAGATGATGATAACACCCATAAGGTGTGTACTTATACACAATTTATGAGGTGGGACACCTTCTCCCAATAATACCTAAGTCAACCTTAGCCACCTAGAATAAAAAATAATATTGACTGGGTAGCTATTAAATCATAAACCTAGAAATACAACAATGAGGGTGCTAGCCCCGAGGGCTAGCTTAAGTGATCATGAGCCAAACATGAGATCTCTTCTCCAAAGTTGGGGAGGTCATGGGTTTGACACTCTTGATCCCCTCGAAGTTAGGCTCTGTAATCAAAGTTGAAGATTTACCCCGTTAACCATCAATGGATCATGGGAAAGTACTTAGAGGGTTTTCCGCAAGGTTTTCCTTGAAAAAGAAAACAATGAAGATGCTTGACCATAATGTCAAGTAACCACAAGTGAAGATTACCATCATTTCAACATGTAGTAATTCTAACCCAAAAAAACATAGGAAACGATGGCCCCAAACTAGAGAGTATGGGAGTTGCCTGAAAACAAAAAAAGATGATATACTATTGTCAAGACCTCGAACTATGTTTACACAAATAGAAGCATGGAAGAAAGGGCTCAAGACTTGAAATAGTTATCATCCAAGTCTTGTTACCCACCCACGTCAAGGATTACAACACCCTAGACTCTGGGAAGTCCTCTACTGAAACATTGATCCAAAATTTACCTTGGAACCAAAAGATCTAATTAGTAGTGTATGTGCTGAAGTTTTTAGGAATAAACCCTGACTGATTAAAGGTCTAAGAGAGTTCTAGGGTTTGAAGAATTGGTGGCAGGTTTGGAGACCACAGGTTTAACACAAACTACTAGAAGTTGTCAAACAAAGAGGAAAAGAAAGTGTGTTAGGAAAAGGGTGAAGAGAATATGAATCGTGATTGGCAAAGATCTCCTCATAAAGCAAATAATGTCGATGCAGGAGCTAGCTCTAGTAGGTAGATTATCCGTCATTTTATGAAGGAAAATGCCCTAAAAGAATGGATGGTCAAGGTTTGGGAAAATGCTCTAGGACACACCTAAATTCCACATCCTCGCTCAAGGGCATTTAGTTTCAAGAAAGTCAAGGGTCTCGAAAGAATAAGAAGTGGAAGTTGGTATTGGGAAAATACTTTATTAACCCTTAAGTTGTAGATGCCATGTTTCAATCCTAGGGTGGAGAAAATTCCAATCCTCCCTATTTAGGTTAAGTTACCTGCATTACTACTGGAATTCTAGAGTGAAACCATTTTAAAGAAGATAGAATGGAAACCAGGGGTTTTGGTGGGGCTCAAGAAGGAACCTTGTGAATCAAAGTCAAAATCAATGGCATAAATTATGGTCAAAATGGATTTGAGGCTAGGGCTACCAAAATGTATTGAACTGGAAGTTGGCAATCAAGTTTTCACCCAAATTTTGGATTATGAGGGAGTGTTGTTCCGATGTGATCGTTGTCACCATTATGGAGTCTGGACACATCAAATATCAATGTCCTTATAAAAAATCGCATGAGCAAAAAAGCTAGAAAAAGAAGGTCTATATACACGGGAAGAAAAAAGGGATACAACCAGAGCAAGTTGTCATAAGTATAGTCTGTGGTGAAAAAAGCACGGGTCCAAATGCCCATGGGAAAGAAAGGAGACTAATGCTTCTTCCTTCGCCATCTTTCAAAAGAATGCAAATTCCTTGCAATTCCATCTCTATTCCAAATGTCACATCAAATGAAATTATAAATCATAAGGAGGAAGCAAATTCAAAGCATGCAAGGGCCTCATGCATGTCTTACCTTATATCCCCTCTCGCCCATAATTATAAACAATAATCAAAAAGAATGGTGGAATCTAGTAAATTTCATTGTGTGAGGTCGGAGGAGTAATATTCCTCTGAAAATCATACAAAATCGTTTTCAAAGCAACACTAGGGAAAGGCACCAATAACATTGTTGAGTGGAAGGCTTTGCCAATATTGTTGAGGTTAGATAAGGAAAGAGGCATTACAAACATATAGGTGATGGGGAAGTCAAAGTTAGTTGTTGACTATGTAAAAGGATGAATTGAGATGTTAAAACTTATCCTAAGGCCATTGTTTGAACAACTTAAAGCACCAATAGCTTCCTTTTTTATTTTATTTTCACACATCTACATAGAGCTCAATATGGAAGCAGACACACTATTCGAAAAAGCACTAGAAATTCCAAAAGGTACATGGGAGATTAATGAGAAGGAAGTTAGGGTAATCTATCCAACGTCTTCCCCGATCTTGCCTTTATGTCTTTTATGCTAGGTTTAAGGCCTTCAGTGACACCCACTGAGCGCGTGCACGTGCTGCTTGAGCGGATTCGAAGACGAGTCGGGCAGAGAGCACAAGGAGGATGCGATCGATTGGGTGAGTACTTGTCTTATGGGCGTGGGTAGAGGAGCACCTTGGGGGCACAATGGTGATGTGCGAACCCAAGGGGGCATACACCCCACTTCCCTTGTGACGGATGTTGTAGACTTGGATTGCGCTTGGAAAAGGACGAGTGGACCCACCTGCCCTTGGCAGCATGGACGCGTTGGAGAGGTTGGATGACCCCATCGACAAATCCACGTAGACTCACATCAATCGACACAAGGAAGAGCACAAGGCAAGGAACGCGCACCCAATGATGGGGCGCATTGGTCCAATAGATGCGACAATTGATTGGCGCACGGGTTCGTTTGGACGCACCAAGTCCACGAAGGGGCACGTCGGTTCGTTTGGGCACAATGATTCACGAAGGGGCACGACACACTCAAAGGACGTGACGATTCGCGAAGGTGACATTTGGAGTCCATATAAGAGCACAAGGCGCACAACCAAGAGGCAAAAGCAAGTGAGCAAGACATGGGACAAGAGTTCAGTCTAAGGTGGGGTGCACAGCTGGGGCACACCGTAGACTAAGGAAAGGAGGTGCAACGAAAGAGTCTTGGTGTGACGAATCTAAAAGTCTGGAATGTTTTGTTGTATGGGGTGAGTCGTGAGACTCTGCCCAACTTTGTAACTGGGACAGTAGTGCCCTCTCTGCATTGTATTGTATCTGTTTTACAATATAATAAACGAAGCCAGGTATTAGGCATTGTTAGTGCCACCCGCACTATATCTATGTCTCTTATATTTCACATGTTTTCCATTGTATCCAAAATGACTAAGTGTTAAAGAATGTTAACAATTGCCTAAGTATACAATTGAGTTGCACAGAGTAGGAGTGTGACTCGTCTGTAGGCTAGAACAGAGTATGGGTATGCTCTAGTGAAAAGGCATAGTCTGGGTGAAGTATCCTTGGTTGAGCCAAGCTGCCATGTGAGAACCGACATGGTATCGCAAGTCCACAAGATGCCAAGGGTTAGACTTGGGCATGGCTCTTGGGGGCATGACATTAGGAACAATGCAGATTTCTAATATTCAACTTTACATTGTGTACATTATGGTGATAGGGGCTAAAACCCTTGTTTTTTGGTTATTTTGATACATGGGTGACGATATGTAAGAGCAATATATGCTCATGGAATGTTTTTATTCTTTCATGTTAGACTATTATGATGTTCCACTATAGAGTTGTTTTTACAAATGGTAAACAAAGAGATATTATGCTCTTTAAAAATGTAACTTTTGTTCATATTGAAATATAAGTTTACAATTTTTTCCAAAGAAAAAAAATATAGCCCAAGGGGTTAGCTCAACCGATTATCGCCAATGTTGCAAGGCATTTGGCTAGTAGCAGGTGTTCAATTTGAAKCCTCCTGAGTTAGTCGCACTAGTCTACACCAACAAGTTTACTAGGGATGCCATCCATGAATGAGTGGAACTTGGAAGCATCCCTTTGGTTTACTTGTGAGGTTTTCCTTGCAAAAATAAATATATAAATAATATATATATATATAAATAGAGAGAGAGAGAGAGAGAGAGAGAGATTATTGTCATCCCCTAAAAAATTTGGGGGTGTGCTCTAGTTGTTCCAAACACTCACTCCTCTATCCCCATCACTCCCATTTTCCAGAAACCATTGTGCAACATGGGTTAATAAATACATGATTTATATATTAAATTGTCATTTGTGTATATCATTCTAATTTTCCTAATCATTTCATTCTAATTTAATGATAGTTTTCTATTTAAAAACCATGTACCCATTTCAAATTTTTGTGCAACTTAAGACACGATTGAGTGAATTTAATGGACTATGCAGCGTCGTCAAAAAAAAATATTAAGGGATTTGGAGGCTTCATGACACCATTCACTAATCTTACAAAGGCAAACAAGTTCAAATAGAGAGAGAGAGAGAGACATTATTGTCATCCCCTAAAAAAATTGGGGGTGTGCTCTAGTTGTTCCAGACACTCACACCCCCTATCCCCATCACTCCCATATTCTGGAAACCAATGTGCAACATGGGTTAATAAACACATGATTTATCTATTAAATTGTCATTATCATTATAATTTTCCTGATCATTTCATTCTAGCTTATTGATAGTTTTCTATTTAAAAACCATGTACCCATTTCAAAGTTCTGTGCAACTTAAGACACAGTCGAGTGGAGTTAATGGACTATGTAGCTTCTACAAAAAAAGAAATATTAAGGGATTTGGATGCTTCATGACACCATCACTAATCTTACAAAGGAAAACAAGTTCAAATGAATAGAGGAAATAAATAACACCTTACTGCATTTGAAAAAGGTAATGACTTCTATCCTTGTACTCTCGCACTTTGAGATTTCTCACAGCCCTTTATTATGGAATGTTATGCATCATTCACCAACATAAAGGTTGTCCTTATGCGAAATCCATAGACAATTCCCTTTGAAAGCAAGAAGTTGGATAAGGAGAAGTTATTATGCACTTATGACAAGGAAATGTTCACTCTTGAGCATACTACAAGAAAATTCAAGCAACATTTGTTGGGGCAACACTTCATTACTTCCTTATCTAGGCAAACCACTAGAGCTTGAGGTATAATCTAGGAAGAACTTGAGTGAGCAACAAGCAAAGTCGGTAAGAAAGTTACAAGGTGTGGCTTTGAAATTCAATATAAGAGAGGAAAAAATAATGCGGTTGTAGATTCATTACCTCGCTTGTTGAGTTACAAGTAATATCTGTAGTGGAACTTTGGTGTAAAGAAGAGATATCGGTTGAATATGCCAAGGATGAGAAGGTTGTTGCTACGTTACAAGAACTAGGGAAGGTAACAATGTTCACCCTTTTCTATGCTATAGGAAAACTCAAGCAATATTTGTTAGGGAAACACTTCATTATCCGAGCAAACCATTAAAGCTTGAGGTATTTTTAACTGGGAAGAACTTGAGTGAGAAACAAGCGAAGTGGGTAAGCAAGTTACAAGGTGTGACTTTGAAATTCAATATAGGAGAGGGAAAAATAATGTGGTTGTATTTTCATTATCTCGATTATTGAGTTACAGATAATATCTATAGTAGAAATTGGGTGAAATGAAGAAATATTAGTTGAACATGCCAAGGATGAGAAGGTCGTTGCTATGTTACAAGAAGACAGCACATTCTTGGATGATCTGATTTTCTACAAGAACCACATATATATTGTACCTAGTGTTAAATATAAGGAGGTCTTAGCTAAAATCAATTTCTTGCCTACTATTGGTCACGCTAATCTTTTAAAGACATGTTACAGCTTAGCGTGTTAATTCTTTTGGAAGGGTCTTAAAGCAAATGTGAAAAATTTTGTTGCTTCGTGTGAGACCTATTAGAGGAATAAAACAAAGATTGTGAAGCACCCATGTTTATTATAAGTTATAACCTTTGCCCATTTCCAACGAGAAATGGGAATCCAATTAGCATGGGCTTCAATACAGGTTTGCCTATAACCTAGTGGGAAGGGGGGGCTCTATCTTCAACATGGCTGATTGATTGACTGGCTATGCCCAATTTATTCCCATGGATGCCAATGTCAAAGCTTCACATGTTACTGAGCTATTTATGCAACAAATGTTTACGTTGCATGGGATTCCAAAGAACATTGTTAGTGACCAAGGCCCAAAGTTCATCAACGACTATAGGAAGGAATCGTTTTAAATGGTTGGCACCACCTTGACCCCAAGCACTAGTTATCACCCTCACCAATGGACAAACACAGATTGTTAATAAATGTCTAGAAGAGTACTTAAGAAACTGTGTTGCAACTTGCAAGACAACAACCTTCCTGGCAAAAATTAGTTGCACTTGGAAAAAAATTGTACAATACAATACAATACAACATACACCACATGCACTTGAATGTCACCATTTAAAGCCTTTCATAGTTATGACCCTCCTTTGCTGATTGATTTGACCATTGAAGACACTCAAGCATTGGTTATCAGAAATTTTCTCGAGGAAACCCAGCAAAAACTGAAGCAGCAAAAGGAGAACCTCAAATTGGCCCGAGATGGGATGAAGTCCCAACAGGTCCAGCACTGCAGTGAGTGGAAATTTGAAGTGACAGATTGGGTTCTCTTGAGACTCAACTTCATAATCATTTCTCAAAGGCAAAAAGGTGGGGAAACTTGGAACTAAATACCATGTGCCCTTATAATGTTCTAACAAGAGTAAGACAGTTTGCATATACTCTTGAACTGACAGCAATATCGTGACTGCATAACACTTTTCATGTCTACTGCTTCAAGAAAGTGGTAGGGAAATCATCTTGCCTCCTCTAGATGATGGATGACATGTTCTTGTAATTCTAGAGTGCATTTGGCAACTCTAGAGAAGAAGTTGGAGACTAAGGTTCTACCAGAATACTTCATTCAGTGGAAGAATTTGCCATTGGAGGATGCTACATGGGCAGGCCCTAAAACACAGCAACATCAAGCACTACAATTGCTATCGGGTGAAGCAATTCAAGAAAGTGCAACTGTTATGATATCTAAAGTAACCTGCTTCAGTGTTAGTTATTGGTACTTTGAAGTTTGTGTGGATTATTAGAATCTTTAATAGTCATTTATAATTTCTGTTATTTAACATTTTTATGTTAAGATAAAGTCTATTACAGTCAATTGTGCTTTCCTGTTAGTTAAAAGAGTTCTATGTAAAGTCTAGTTATACCACACACAAAAGACAAAGAAGCTAAGGTGGAAACATAAGCTTACAAAAAGCTCTTACATCTTACAGTGGCGATACTTTTTAAGGAATGTGTTATTGCAGGTAGTCTCTGAGAGGCTGTTCTTGACGAAGGGCAGCATTCATAGAGCCATTGGATTTGGGCCTGGGTTGGTGGTCATACATCCTTAATGAAGTATTTGATTATATATGTTGTTTTCTATTATTCGGGTGTTGTTACTACTGCTGCACTTTTTCTTCCATTGGTACTCTAGAAACTGCTATCAGATGCAATCATGTACTATTGACTATTGCTGGAATTACTGGTGTTGTTACAGAACATATTGCTGTTAGTGCTGGATTTACTGTTGTTGCAGCAGAAATTTTCCTGTTGTTGACTATTGTTATTGCCCTATTAGTTTCAGAATTCATTAGTTTCCAAGCTCCAGGTTTCTTTTGAGAGTCTCAGGAAAGTTATTTTAATTTCATAATGTATGAAACATCACATCAATAAAGGTTCTATTTTGAGGTTTTTCCACACATGGTTCAGTGTTGTGTCATTTTTTAGCTTCTGTCAAACTCTCCAGATTTAAAACAAATTCAAATTTATCCTATTTCGGTTTTCAGAAATTTCAGAATGTTTAACTGCCTGTGTTCTGACTTCAATATATCTCATGTATTGGGAAAGCCTGAGTTTTTCCTTAGCTGCTTCAGCGAGTAGATTTCAGCATAGCAACTGATCTCAGCTGTGTTTATCCAATCAGCAACAAAATGAAAAGACAGGAGATCTTGTATGTAAGTTTGAAAGCAAACATAAAAAGATCCTATAAAATTCTCCTTGAAATATCAAATATACGATATTTTAAAGATCCTATAACATTCTCCTTGAAATATCAAATATACGATTTTTTAAAGATCCTGTAACATAAATGCACTGCCATTAACTTTGTGATTACTATGACAGTAACAAGAAAAACATTGAAGTACAAAGGACAATAACTAGTTCTAAGGCATCAAAACACTTGAAAAGTGTGGTATGCTAGTTCTAAGCATACAAGAGCAATGATATAATAAATTTTAGGAATTTGTTCAATAGTATGAGACTAGCTCAACAAGACAAACAAAATCTCAAATTCTGGAATCTACCAAAAAATAATTGCAGAAATAAATCATTGCATAGACCTTCACACTGTAAGGAATATAACCACAATTGTGCAGGCAATGCTAATAGTACAAGAAAAATGGAACTGAACAAACACATATATGGGCCATAGTTGTGCTGATCAATAAGAAAGAGCATGTTTTCATAAATGATCAAGAAAATAAAAAAAATTCAGCCTCAAGCATTGGAAGAAACCAAACCTTAGTTGATAACTCCGTGTCATCATTTTTGTTCTTCTTTTCGTATCCAGGAGGTGGGAATGGTAAACAGCGTGACATTGTGCAGAACAGGTGAAGCCTTTCAGCAACAATCGCTGGTAGCCTAACTTCTGGGAATGTTGACACAACTCCGGTACAGAACTGCAACTCTGCTCCCAATCATGCACCATGTCACTGCAATCATCTCCGGCTCACCCTAAAAAGGATCAAAAAAAATAAAAATAAAAGTGGCAGATCAAAGTGTTCTTGCTTCTGAAACTACTACAACACTCTGTATTAGTTAGACTCGGGCAGCACAAAGAGTTCACTGCTGGCAGTGCTTGAACTTGTCGGATCCCACACAAAACTGGTTTAATGCCAAGGGAACTGCATATGAGCAGAAAATAGCCTAAAACAATAATTTTGCTGGCAACGTCAGAGCTGAAAGATGACTTTTGAGTTACTTGTGCCTTTGACAAGTGGAGGCAATTGTAAAAATAAGAATGACAATCCTACAGAGTGATGTTCTTCTGCAGCCACTATCGGGAATTGGAATGAGCCATATAACATATGCAAATAAACCTCCCAAAATGCTCAGTCGTAGAACTGTTTCTCAACAATATGCCCAGGAGAGCTTCTTAAATAGATACCACAATAATTCACCTGCCAGTATCTCTATCAGATTCACCTTTCCATGTCAGAAGTCCTGCGCAAAACCGATGCGATGCATTGCACAACTGCATAACTAAAAACCCCTACTGCAGAGTAACTCCATTCCTAAAAAGAAAACTTGAATGATCGAACACTAACCATTCTGCCTGCTTTTCTCTGAATGTTATAGACCTTTCTGGGATTACCTATTCATCACCTACCAAGCTTTCTCACTAGAATCACTTCTTAGGTTGAGAAAAACGTTTCTACGTACTCACTCATCAAGAAAATGAAAATCCCCAGTATCTTGCTGTGAATCCCCAAAAGCGACGATCTAACGTCTTAACAATAAAATCCAGCAAAGAGTGCCGATCCTTTAAACGGAAATAAATTCAAACTCTCTGTCACTCAAAGCAACATCACAGCTCCTGTTCCGTAAACCCATACTCATAACGAGGGTAAACCATTGAACTCTCCACCAAATTTGGATTTCCAACAATTCGGCCAAAACTAGGGCAAAGTGTGCAAGAAAAGGCAACCTTCAATCAGAACTAATGTATGAATTGCCTTAGAAAACTCTCAGTAAAAGTCTGTTTCAGTAAACTAACAGCAGTTCGACCCCCTACGGCTGATCTTGCCCCTGAATTTCCCTTGTATATCAAACTTCAACATGCAAAATTGGGGTACACAGGTACAAATTTTTCGGGGTTGAGCATTAATCAGTTTTGAAGGCCGTCACTGAGTGCGGCCAGAAAAAGCAGAAGGCGCAACAAAATTGACCTTCTTCTTCTAACAGACACTTCCTGAGCTCTACCCTCCCCTGCCATGCACTCATTGACGGTTGCCCGGAGTTCATTAACTAAAAATGTACCGTTATTTTTCTTTTAAACTCCGGAAAATAGAAATAAAACAGAAACCCAATTCGCAGAGTGAAAAGAGATTCAGACTTAACCCCAAGAAAACCCAAACCCCGGCACTTAGATTCCCGATTCTTTCATAGCGAAAACCTAAATGCACTGTATCACAGCATCGGAATAAAAATACAAGTGCAGTGAAGAGGATCTTTTACCGTGCCCGCTAGAAAGAAAAACATCTGTGAAGTGGGGCAAGATCGGCCTCTACCGAGCACCAGATTACAGTAAAAATGTAAGCTCTGGCTGCCGATTCCCGCGGGCCATGGCACAATTTGCGCACCGGCCGGTAGAGCCTTGTAATGGGGTTTGATCTGTGTATATTACAGGGAGTTTTGTGACCGTTTTTGTGGGCAAAGGTGGAGCCGAATGCCTCTGAGGGTTTCAAACCCAAGTTTTTTCCGCACACGAAACGAGTGCTCGTCTCGAGGAAGAAATGAATAAAGGAAATGAAGAAGTTACGCCCCCGCATTTATATAGCGGGGGAACACCACTAACTGGAACAGCAGGGCCTAAAATAATTAATTTGGAGAGAGAAATTAAATCAGGAAGTTGCGTTGTTCGTAATTACTATTAATTTCAAATCTTTTGTTTTCAATGTCATTTGAGTTGTATTAATTTTGTCAAAAGGGGGTTCTGTAGTGAGGTTTATCATAGTTGTACACCAATCCTATGGCAATCTTTTTGGCCTCAATTTGGCGTTTTTGGTAATAATGGTCAAATGGAGGTATTGTAGTGTATGTGGACTTAACTTGTCAATATCAAAATCATTTTTAAAATGATTTTAGGAGTTATTTTTATTTTTATTTTAATTTATTTTTATTATAATAATAATAATAATTTATTTTTAAGGTTATGGTTAAGTTACATTAAATTGGTGTATGAGACGCTCTTGTTTTGTGGGACAAGGGATCCTCTCCGTCCAGGTATACATACCCTACCCCTTCTGGATTTGAACTTAGGTATACATACCCTACCCCTCTCTGGATTTGAACTTGTGACTTCTTAAAAAAAAACATATATTCTTAATCATTAAAATTAAGAAAAAAAAGCTCTAAATAATTTTGATAAAAAAAAATTAAATTAATAATTATAAATATTATAAAAAAAATCTATTTAAAAAAATAAAAAATTAATAC
>JZKD02S0523985.1:148256-162537 GCA_000966675.3 Picea glauca
TATTCTTTCTAAAGATATGTCAATTTTATAATCCATTGAGGTAAAGGCTAATGAACTTTAAATTTGGAATTCATCCAAAAAATTATAAAAATTAGAGTTAAATAATTTTTTAATTAATTTTTTAACTACATTATATTATTTCTTAGTTAGTTTATGAAAATATTAAAATATAAGGAAATTTCAAAATTTTAATTGATTTACTTCAAAACAATATTAAAGTATGAGTAAATATGCCAATTGTCACCTAGGAGATCTAAAATTGAGATGGAATGACTACCACTATAAACATGGGCCTAGGGCAAGGAGCCACATACCATGCTAAGCAAGTACGCCAAGTTTTGAACATGAGCGGGCCCTAATAATGGAAGGCAACGTCTTCTAGAATGGGATGTCCATCATTCGACCTAGCCCAATGGGATGTATAAGACATATTATGATATTCAAATATATAAGAAAAGAAGAAAACAAGATTACAGGGCTGCTAGTTAATTAGGTAGTTGTGGATAAAAAAAGGTGAGGCTATGATCATTATAGAGCTTTTAAATATGGTTTTGTAGGTAGTTAAAGTAAAATGTGTTATGAGTTTCTACAAAAAGTGATTATGTGTTTTGAGGAGGTGATTGGATTTTCTTTCCAATCCCTTTGCAATAAATAAAGGAATGAAGTATGTAGAACAAATAGCTTTCAAACTTGGTAGTTAAGATAAACTAAAGTTGCTCTTTATGGTGCACCCTTTAAGGGCATGTTTCTCGAAAAAACTTAAAAAACACATGGATTTTGTTTAAAAAAAAAGCATTGACTATGTCTATAATTGTCATGAGTTTAATTTTGAAACTGCTTAATGATGTATCGAATTGTAGTTTTAGTATCATAATAATTACCAAGTGGGGTCGATAATGAAAAATACAAATAAATAATAAATGTAAATTTAAGAAAAAACTATTGTGGTGAAAAAATACAAAGAACACCAACCATGGTGGTTTTCTCATGCATAGGTCCTGCAAAGGGATGGAGGAGGAGATCTTACTAGATTACTTGGATGCCCCAATAAGCTTTGATGTGGTTGATTCGATGTTTTTTTTCTCAACAAGAGTTTGTATCAAGGTGGATGTACAAGGAATTGGAGGCTCTAAGTTCTAATTTGGTAATAAGTAGCCTAAAAAAAGAAGGAATTCCTAGCCCAACCCTAACTTGTGATGTAGTTCTATAGGCACTAGTAGTTTTGAGTGAAAACTTGGTGTCGTTGGGGTGGCCAACCCCAGCCACACACCCACCCACCCCATAGGGTTTCTCCTTATTAAGATTTGGAGTGTGTGGAGGGAGAAATTGTCGCAAACAACATCATGGCAAAGACAGAGTTCTCATGTTTGTTGGTATGGATGATTGGAGGGAATGAATCCTACTAGTGGAGTGTGCCCTAATCATGACCTAAGAATGTATCGTGGTGGATAGAGAGTTGGGACCATCTTCCTCTCAACCATTCATTCATTCAAGTCATGGAATAAAATATTTTATGGGTATAACATGAAAAATAAACTCATGAAGGTAAGGAACAAACTGAAAGACCAAGAAAAATATGTAGAAACATATTACCAAGATCTATCATATCTAAAATCCTATGAAAATCATAAAACAAATAAAAGTAGATCTATCAAATAAGAGAGAGAAAACAATAAATTTACATGGTAAAACCCCAAGGTGAGGAAACATCCATGGAAACAAGGACTTTTAATTCTTCATATAACTCTCCCAATTGCAATAGCTAGAGCACACACATGTATGGAGTACAAATGGGATCCATACAACTCTCAAGCACATGGATGAATTAGCCTAAGGACCCCTGGGGTCTAGGGTAATGATCAATACCATGAGCCACCCTCCACCCTCCTGGATTCAAGACCAATTGCCTCAACTTATAGTAACTGAGAAAAACATGGACCATTGATCACTAGGCACAATCAAGGGTGGAGATTAACCAATCCATAAAGGTTGATGATGAGCTCTTCAAGAGATAAGGGGGAAGTAGTCGATAAGAATGGCATATGAGTGCAAGTCGCCATTCTTTGGGAGACAGGTCACCACCAAATAACTCCCAAAGCTATCTCCATGTGCACATGTGCAATATTACAAAATTATGGTGGGGCCATATTCCATGTATAAGTTCCCTGCAAATAATCTTATAATGATCATCATTGTGACACCAAACACAAAATTACATCAAGCCATTATACAACATTAAAACACATTCTAACATTCCTTTGTAACATTGACTAGAGGAATGAGCCCCTAAGTTGAGGAAGGAGTTGTGTTACATAAGAATAATAGGCCAATAATGTGAGATATTTGTGGTCTCACAAGTCTATTGACGCCTCACTATGTGTACAATGCCTAAGAATGATGCTCTCACAATCATCATAATGATAGGCTATACAACAGTAAATGTGGCCACTAGACAATCATTGCATCATGGGTTGTAATGAACACATTTGGGAGAATATGACATTACTTCATATTCCCCCTTGATGACAACTTCAAACATACTGGATAAGTAGCAAAGATAGCATCAAAGTTTGTTGTTATCAAGGATAAGTTGATAAGTGCAACAATGTATGAAACCATCAATGAGTTGCAACCATATCCTCAATAAGGTGTAAGGAGAAGACACCTACTACCATGAATAACCAATACATAATGATTAGCAATGACACATAAATATGCTTATGATGAAGTGCTAAGAAACTCAAGATAGAGTAATAATATGTAGAACCAATCTATCTCCAAATTCTTCAAACACACCACTATGGAACAGGTGAAGCAAACAGAGAGTTATTTGCAAGAAATATCCTCTGAGAGAAATGGTGTGAATCGTCATGGCAAGTCAACAGTGTGTCAAATAACAATCTCTCAAAGAAGACATGAATTATAACAAAAGATGAAGTTGAATGTGATCCAACAAGATGAAAGTGTCGATGATCAATTGGAGTGCTTCAATTGAGAACTTGAACATTATCTCATAATGATCATCGAGTTCTCAAATATGCACCACATGTAATGTAAAATTGTCTCCCTATCACAAATGTGTAGTGCTACATAAAGCACTAAATTGTTTCCATTAGAAAACTGCCTCAAATAGAGTGGTTTCACAGTTAAACAAAGGAGAAATATGTGGTCCTTACCATTCTCAATAATCATATGGCCAAATCAATAGAAATTGATATCACCATTACACAGAGTATGACATTTTATGCATTTTGAAAAAAAATAAATCACTCAAAACAGTGTTTATATCAACAAGTTATGACCATTTTAAGTTCCAAAAATGAGGTCTAGCCTTGAGATTTTGGGAAAAAATGAAAATGAATAGCATCAAATAGAATAATTCACTAGATCCAAATATTTCACTATGTAGAGAAATGAAAAATACACAGTATGCAAAAAACCGCATTGAAAATCGACATCCCACGACAAAGTTATGGCAATTTAAAAATCAACTTCAAAATCTTGGTGTTGATCTCTACAAGCTAAAGTAGAAGTGTCATGTGGCAACCTATGATTGTTCTAAATGGCAATCACTATACTCTAACATGGAAAGGTACAAAAGCTACATAATGTTGATGTGGCATGTACATAATGTTGATGTGGCATGTAAGATATGATGATGTGGCATGTGTTGAAAGTAACACATGGCAACTAAGATTCCAAGTTCTATTTAGATGCACCTACTAATGTGGCACATGCTCGTTGGGTGGACGAGTCCACACAATAGTGATGTGGTGAGTCCTCCAAATGATAAAGCTATTCAACAAAATGTTAATTATAGTTGAGAGGGAATGGGTTTTGAACCTAGGACCTCATAACAACTAAATACATAACATATTATTATAACCAAATGGTCAAATATATGTTATTTTATATTAAATTCATTTGTCATGTTGATGAAGAATTAATTTTAAAACATATTACAGTGAATGGACGGGCCACGTCTGCTAGAAGAACTCCTCAATATCTTGGGAAAATGAAGGTCAATTATGGTAAACAAATGGTTGATCTTGGCTAATTAAACCACTCCATACACATATGTATGGTTAGATCAGCCCAAAAATGCACCAATTTGTATAGATCTTAAGTGCACCCACGAATCTTCAATCCTAGATATAGCCCAATCAGAGATCAAATTTAGTGAAATGAATGTCCATTTAGAGTAATTAACATGCTCTAGATGTAATGGTAATGTCATATTTGGAAAAAGCAACTTAGAATTTGCAAAAATAAAACATGTGATCTAGTTCTGAATTTGCATATCTATGAAAAAATTGGGCTAAAAAAAATAATTTGAAAATTTTAGACTAGCATATATGAAAAATAAACTACATCTACTTGTAAGTTGATGCCAAAAAAAGAAACTTCAATCACTATTATTGAATGCTCATGGAAGAAAATAATAGATCTCCTATATTTTTTTCAACAAACTAAGAAGCCCATCCAAGGAGTTAGTGTATGGCTCTGATACCATGAAAGACTGGGGAAAATGTGTAGAAACATATTACCAAGATCTATCATATCTAAATTCCTATGGAGAACATCAAACAAAGAAAAGTGGATCTATAAAATAAGAGAGAGGAGACAAGAAATTTATGTGGTAAAATTGTAAGGTGGGGAAACATTCACATAAACAAGACCTTCTATTATTCATATAACTCTCCCAATTACAGTAGTTAGAGCACACACATGTATGGAGTTCAAATGGGATCCATACAACTCTCAAGTATATGGACGATCTATCCTAAGGACCCCTGGGGTCCAAGCTAATGATCAATTCCATAAGCCACCCTCCACCCTCATAGATTCAAAACCGATTGCCTCAATTTATAGTAACTAGGAGAAACCTAAACTATTGATCAGAACGCATAATCAAGGGTGGAGATCAAGCAATCCATAAAGTTTGATGACAAACGCATTAAGAGACAAGGAAGAAGTAGTGGATAAGAATGAACTATGATTGTAGGTCACCATTACCTAAGACACAAATCACAACCAAATAACTCACAAAGTTATCTCCATGTGCACATATGCAATATTGCAAAAGTCCAGTGAGGCCATGTTACATGTGTAAGTGGCCCACAAATAATGTCATAATGATCATCAATATCACACTAAGTACGGAATTACATCAAGCCACTAGACAACATTAAAATACATTCTAACACAAGCAATTCCTAAGGTCCTTAAAGTAGGCAAACACCCCTTTAGAGGTTCTAAATGATTTGGCTTTCACTGAACATCAAAGGGTTAGGGTCTACCCTTAAGAAAAGATGTGTTAGTAGGATGGTAGAAATGTTTAGGGTAGATATAATTTTGGTGCAGGAGACTATGCTTTTAGAGGAGGTTACTCTTAGAAACTTTTCTAGAGTTCCACCTAATTCAAATTGTATAGAGAATGAAATAAAACACATAGATAAATATAGCAGAGAGCATGATAATACAATGAAAACCCAACTTATATTAATGAATAAAATGACATAATATTGTAGAACACAAACTTGCTAGAATGGTGGTAGCTTATATTTGAAGAGAGAGAGATGACGACTACTCTCATTCACAAAAAACTAATACAAGAGGTCGAAAGGATGGCCTTTTAACATAAAGCAAGAACTTTAAAGGTCCAAAACCCCAAACCTAGGAGAAGTGCCAAAAGGTGTTTTGAAATACCAAAAAAGCATTTTTGGGTGTTTGTTTCTACGTCAACTTTATGGGAATGTAACTTTCGCATATAATCTATGTTGAGAACACATAGTAGCTCATTGGAAAGATCTAAATGAGGAAAATCTCATCGAAGGTAAATCTCATCCGGGATCGCTTGTCTAAAAAGATTGTTGAGGGATTCAAAATGGACCCAGAAGTTTACGACCCAAAAAATCATAACAAGACTACCTAGAAGGAGAACCATGTTGAGTCAGTGGAAGAAATGGGTTGCCACCGAAATCCACTTGGATCAGTCCTCCCCACTTAGGAGGAAATGGTCTCCATTATGTCGAGTTCCCATAGTAGATGGGAAAACTTCTGTTGAATATGAATATGGGTGAGCCATTTACCTTGTTGAAGAAGTTGTCTTGCTTTGACAACCTGATAGAGTTGTATGTTTTGTTGGCAGGTGCCCTTTGTCTTGGTGTCCATGATCTGATACATTGTATCCTAGTCAAGGAAGTTAAGATTGAGTTTTGTAGGAGCCAATTGCTCAACCACCTTCGAGGTGTCCAACAAAGGTAAGAAATATGGTCGAAGTAGCTCCACATTAAATATTGGATGTAAGCCAAGGAAAGGAGGAATACTCAATTCAAAATCATTTTCACCCACAACCTTTGTGATGGTGTAAGGCCCATATCAAATTTGTTTGAGCTTCCTATGGGGGCTCGTGAGGCGCTCCTTTTGTAAATGCAACTAGACCTTTTCACCAACCTGAAATTTGTGTGGAGCCCGATGTTGGTCATGTCATTGCTTGTACTTGGCATTGGCCTTTTGCAATATATCATGAACATGTTGTTGGAGGTTTTGGATCCGTTCAACAAATCTGGTTACTTTTTCTGACTCATTTTGAGCATGGGAGGGCTCTATCAGTGAAGATGGAATGGGAAGAGATACATTAATGTGGGCTAGTGGATGGAACCCTAAGCATACATGAAAAGAGCTATGGCCAATAGAGTTGTGGAGGGATTTTTTATAGCTATATTAAACATATGGAAGGCTCTCATCCCATGTACAAGGATGCTTGGAATTGTACATGCGCGAGATATGCACAATCATCATGTTGACCACTTCCATTTTCCCATCTATTTGGGGGTGAAAGGTAGCCGATTTGGTCAACCTGGTGTCCATTAGAGACCATAGGTTGGACCAAAAGGTACTAAGGAACCTGTTATCCCTATTTGAAATAATGGTTTGTGGTAGCCCAAAATGAACCCAAACATGTTCAAAGAAGAGGCTAGCAATGACCTCAGCCGTGATAATATTTTTATATGGTGCCAAAATGGCCATCTTAGAGAACCGATCGAAAACCAAAAAGATATAATCACGACCATGCTTGGTGCAGGGAAAACCTGACATGTAATCCATGGAGACCAACTCCCAAGGTTTGTCTGGGATAGGGAGAGGAGTGTACAACCCTTGCTTCTTGATGGATGGTTTAGCAATGGCACAAACAATGCATGACCTGATATATTGGTCGACGTCTCATCAAAGCTTTGGCCAGTAGAAATACTTATGAAGTACTACTATTGTCTTTTCCACACAGAAGTGCCCTGCCAGCTGACTATAATTTGCCTCCCAAATTAGCTTTGCATGTTCGCTTGAAGGAACACAAAGATGGCCCAAATAGCATAACAACATATCCCGAAGGTGGAAGTCCAAGAATTATTTCCCTACACTTAGTGTCTGATACAGAGTAGCGAAGTTAGAGTCATTGTTGTATAATTGTGGTGAGCTAGAGGTCTCATGCTCACAGGAGTTGAGAATTATAATTAGTGCCACAATCAAGGGTTGACCGAGGCAACCTACTACATGGTTCACACTGCCCTTCTTATACTTAATTTTCAAGTGGAATTGTTGCAGGTACATGGACCGCTTCTGATGGCGATCATTCTGTAACTTTCCTTGTGTTTGCACGAATTGCAGAGCTTCTAATCAGTGTGGATGATAGGATTGGTGCGGAGTAGAGGTAATGTTTTAGATCCTGGAATGTTTTATGTTGTGATTCAGACTAGGAAAACTTGGCTTTAGGTCCCCCTTTGGTTTCTTGACTTAGAGGAAAAGTAGTATGAGAGAATCTCAACATGAACCTAGAGTAGAAGTTGGCAAGGCTCAAGAAGCTACAAAGCTCTATTAGAGTTTTCAAGGTTGGCCAATTGCAAATGACTTAGATCGTGTCTAGGTCCACACACACCCCATGTTCATCCATGATGTATCTCAAGTATTAGATTCTCTACATGCCAAATGAGCATTTCTCCAAATTAGTGTATAACTTATGGTGTCACAGGGTGCTTAGGAGCCACTGAATATGTTGCAAATGTTCTACCCATGTTCCATTGAAGATGAGGATGTCTTCCAAATATACGACCACAAAAGAGTTTGTGAATGGCCAAAAGATATCATCCATCATTCTCATGAATGTTGTTGGAGCATTAGTCAAGCCAAAAGGCATGACCAACCATTCAAAAAGGCCTTCTTTATATCTAAAGCCTGTCTTCCATACATCAGTTTGTTCTATCAAAACTTGGTGGTAACTTGAATTCAAATCAATCTTGCTAAAGAACTTGGCACTGTTGAGCTAGTCAAGAAGATCATCAATCTGGGGGATCTAGTATTGGTTCTTGATAGTGATTTTGTTTAGGGCTCTGTAATCAATAGAGTCATCGTGTCCCTTCCTTCTTCTTTACTAACACGTTCAGGCTTCTGTCAATAAATGAGAGATACTTCCACACTAAACCTAGTAGAGGAGAAGAAGAATTTAATCAAGAACGTAAATGACAAAGCAATCACACAGTACATAGATATTTTACCCTCGAAACCCAAACCGGGAAAACCAACATTCCTTGAGCGTTTTGCTCTCTTGTTATCTTATTCAATCTGAATAAAAGGTTACATGTTTAACCTTGGTCCACACCTAAGACACAATCAACATCATACCCTCTTGCTTGCGCAAGAACAACCCTGTAGCAAATATGGCTTACATCTGCATGACCAACAACCTACATCTAAATATTTCTTTAAAGACTAGCTATCCTACGATTCATTCATTCATTCATTCATTAGCCTCTACGACCTTACAACACGCCTCTTTATAGGCTTCACGATAGGAAAACCCCTAAAGAATTGGCGCCAAAAAATGGTTACAGATAAATGCAGATCATTGGCTACAAGTCCCGCGAATCTTGGGATTCTGTTACAATTGACTCCAAGTCGTATTACTAGTCGACCTTCATTCGGTCTTTAGTCGATTGCCACACGTATGCCTGTAGTCCTCATGTTATTTGACCTCTTTGACCTGTTGTCGATGCCTTTACCATGTCAAACTACTTCAACCTTCGACTTCGACTTTACCCGGTCGATTCACCTTGACCTTTAACTTGTTGTCGATCCACCTCGACTTCGATCGTCAGTCAATTCACCTCGACTAGACTTTCACTGCAAAAAATATAACAACCCAACATTTTCCCACTTGTTGTCTTCTTTGTTGGAATAGGATATTCCTGAACTTTCGTTCACAGACTCGGGGCAACAATGCCCATTGCCTCTCTACACCAAGAGAACTTCACATCACTCACAAACTTGGTCAACAAGTTTGCTATGTTTTCCAACGTGTCTACTTTCTCTAGTAGCACCTTTTTACTTTCCACCATGTCTCTTATGAAATGGTATTTTAGATCAATGTGCTTAGTCTTTGAATGATAAGCAGGGTTCTTTGCTAGAAATATTGTGCTTTCACTATCGCAACTTACCTTCATAGCTCTCTACTCAAACCCAATTCCTGAACACAGCCTTTGTAGCCATACTGCTTCTTTGCATCCATGAGTGGCTGCCATGTATTCATCTTCTGTTGTTAACAAGGCTACGACCACCTATCACTTACTCATCCAGCTTATTGCTCCATTGAACATCTTGAAGACATATATGTTGGTCGACCTTCGTCGATCCATATCTCTAACCTAGTCGGCATCGACAAAGCCAAGTACATTTAATTTACCATTGTCCCCTCCAGGTCTTCCTTGGTAGCATATAGCATAGTCCTTCGTGCCACACAAATGCTTGAATACTCTCTTGACAACAGTCCAGTGCTCCTTTCTAGGTGTCGTCATGTACCTGCTCAACACTCCCACTGCATGGGCAATGCCTGGTCAAGTGCAGACCATCACATACATTAGACTAACATCAACACTTGCATAGGGAACACATGCCATGTCCTCTATTTCTTCATGTGTCTTTGGAAACTATTCAACAGTAAGCCTTGCTCCCATAGGAATTGGCACCTTCCCTAGTTTGCAATCCTACATGTTGAACCGTTTCAAAATTGTTTCAACGTACTTCATTTGATTCAACCAGAGCTTTCTAGTGGCTCGATCTCTCTTAATCTCCATTCCTAGAATAAAGTTAGCGACACTGAGATCCTTCATGTTGAACTTGGAGGATAATTGCTTCTTCACCTCCTTTATTGTATCCATGTTGTTTCCAATCAACAACATGTCATCAACATACAAAGCTACATATATGAAATGCCCACCTTCTTCCTTGGAATATATGCAATGATCAACTTTGCTTCTCATAAATCGCAAACTAAGGATGTAAGTGTCTAACTTTTGGTACCAAATCCTTGGTGATTGATTTAGACTGTAGAGGCATATTTTTAGTTTCCACACCAACTCTTTCTTGCCCTTTACTACAAATCCTTTAGGTTGTTTCATGTAGATTTATTCTTCCAGGTCTCCAAGTAGGAACGTTGTCTTCACATCCATATGTTTTATTTCTAGATCAAATGATGTAGCCAAAGATATTAGTACTCTAATGGAATTTAGTTTTGCAACAGGGGAAAAAATCTCACCGAAGTCGACTCCCTCGACTTGGGAATAATCTTTCGCTACCAGTCGAGCTTTGAACTTCTCGACTTGTCTTGCGACATTCATCTTCTTCTTGAATACCCATTTGCTAGCGACTATATTTCTTCCACTAGGTAACTTGAATAAATCCCATGTCTAATTCTTGTGCAAGGATTCCATCTCTTCAACCATGGCATCCTTCAAGAGTTTACCCTCTGCTGAGTCGATTGTCTGATCGACTTGGGCTCGTCGTTGATGGTAGTTAGCATGAATGTCGAACAAAAGATGGGTGGACTATACCTTTCGACTGGTTTTCTTATTCTTTTTGACCTCCTTACCACCGAAGTCTGTTGTTCCACCTCTTCCTCAGATTCAGTCAACTCATATGAATCATCTTTTTCGTTCCTCAGTTCAAACTACATCGTCTCAGGATTATTCTCTGTCTGAACAACTTCTTCAGGCTCGAACTTACCTCTGAATTCTCTGAAGACCAGATCTCAATTGTACATAGTTCTCCTTGATGCATGATCCTTCTCTATATCCAATGAAAATACATTTGACTTCCTTCTTGTCCGACTCTCTCCTCTTTTCCTTGGGAATATGCACAAATGCATCACAACCAAATACTTTGAGATGTGCAATTGAAGGATTTTTACCCGACCATACCTCATGTGGAATCGTGTCAACTAGAGTCGATGAAGGAGACATATTCACCAGATATCTTGCAGTGTCAATTGCCTCCGCCTAGAATTCTTATGCGAGCCCGACACCACTGAGCATGCTCCTTGCCTTATCCATCAACATTCTGTTCATTCTCTTGACAATTCCATTTTGTTGTGGGGTATATGGTGTGATATTTTGGCGTGCTATTCCACACTGCTTACAGAACTGATGAAATTATTTTCCACATAATTCACCACCATTGTCAGTTCTAAGCACCTTAATCTTCTTATCTGTCTGGTTTTCTACAAGAGCTTTAAACTCTTTAGATTTCTCGAAAACCTCTGCTTTCTTCCTTAGTAAATATATCCATGTCTTTCTGGAAAAATCATCTACAAAGGAGACATAATACATGAATCCACCAAGTGAAGGCACTGTAACTGGGCTAAACACATCACTATGAACCAATTCTAGAATCCCATTTTCCTTTGTCACTCCAGATGGGAACCTCACCGACTTTGTTTTCCATATATGCAATGTTCACAAAAGTCGACTTCTAAACCACATTCATGAAACCTTCGACCATACATTTTTTGTGCGTAACTCGAAGTCCTTTTTCTCCAATGTGTCCCACCCTCTCATGCCATAGCATGGTCGGGTCGATTTTATCATGTCTTGTCGAGTCAGTTTGTACCGACTTAGCCTGATTCAGGTCGAGTTGAGTCGAAGTCGAGTCGACTTCAGAAGCAACGATATTGTTGCATCTAGTCGAGTTGACATTCCCTAATAACTTATATAGAGTTCCAATCCGAAATCCTTTAATTAAGACCATCACACCTTTGACCATCTTGTACAAATCCTTCCGAAACAAAGTGTGTACCCCAACATCACTCATCTTACTGATAGATATCAGATTTCTTTCCAAACTTGGAATGTGTCGCACACCTAGAAGGGTTCTTTTCCTCCCATCCTGCAGTATCAATCGAACTCTTCCTCGTCCAACAATTTTGGTTGTCGAGTCGTCCCCCAAGAACACATCACCTCCATCATATCGTTCATACTCGCAAAACCATTCTCTATGTGGTGTCATATGATAGGATGCTCCTGAGTCAATCAACCAAACAACTTGATCTGACTGTGTACTAGTCGATGCTAGGTACACATCACCTCCCTTATCCGAGGTTATCTTTCTCTCAATCGACGACTTCACGTCGGATCCCGTACTAAATTCCATCGCCCTCGACTTACAGTTCTTTTTGCAATGCCCAACTTTACCGCATTTCCAACATCTTCTTGTCAACTGACTCGGGGAGTTAGCTCTACCCTTCGACTTAGACTTTCTATCAGAGAACTTTCCTTTATCTCTTTCAATCGGTCGACCTCTCACCACTAAAGCATCTTGGGTCGATCCTTCCATGTTCTTTCTTCTCATTTATTCTGACAACAAAGAAATAACCACATCTTCTAGCACTAGTGTCATTGTATTACTCCCTATAGCTATGACTAAACTATCTCAGGAGTCTGGCAAAGAAAATAATAGGATTATACATTTCTCCTTAGTGATTTTAATATCCACAGACAATAATTGGCTTAAAATGGTGTTAAACGCATTTAAATGCCCAGTCACTGAACTGCCATCACTCATTCTCAGAAGATACAGTTTCTGAGAAACAACTTATTTACCAGAGATTTTGACTGGTATAAGATTCTCATCTTGTCCCATAGTTTCTTGGCTGAATTTTCACCTGAGATATTCAACAGTACCAAATCTACAAGACAAAGTTGAATCGTACTTCTTGATCTTCTTTTATGCTTCTCCCATTCTTCTGTCGACATGCTAGTCGGTTGGGTACCTGGACAAACCGTTGTTCATTGTTCTCGATCTATAAGAAGATCTTCCATTTTAAACTCCCAATGCTCAAAATTATGGCCATTGGATTTTTCTATCTCTATTCTTGAACTGCTCGCCATTCTTTACCATGATCTTTAACACAATTTATGACTTACAACTCTTACTGTCCCTAGGGTTTAGTTCTTAGATTCAAGATTGGTAAATCAAGACACTAAAACAAAACAAACCATTAGCGCCTATTTTAGCGTCAGATTTTAGTGCATTTGAGGGCATGAATTGGGATGATGAGAGAGCGCAAAACTCGGCGCTAAACGACGTGTTCACTTGGGCACCGGATTTAGAGCCTAGTTTAGAGCCCAATTTAGCTCCCTCTTTAGCACCAGGTTTTGCTCCCTTTTTAGTGCCTATTTTTGCTCCCTTTTTAGCACCCAATTTTGCTTCTAATTTTGCTCTTAGTTTAGCACTTGATTTCGTGCCTAAAATGTGATATAGCTCCCTAAATAACGCCCAAAATAGTGCCTAGTTTAGCTCCTAGTTTAGCTCTAGGTGTGGCGCCTAATTTAGCTTTTGGTTTAACGCCTAGTTTAGCTCCAGGTGTAGCTCCTAATTTAGCTCCTGGTTTAGCACCTACTTTAGCTCCTGGTTTAGCTCCTACTTTAGCGCATAGTTTAGCTCCACGTGTGGTGTCTAATTTAGCTCCTGGTTTAGCACCTAGTTTATCTCCTGGTTTAGCTTCTAGGTTAGCTCTTGGTTTAGCACCTACTTTAGCTCCTATTTTAGCTCTTTGTTTAAAACCTAGTTTATCTCCTGGATTAGCTTCTAGGTTAGCTCCTGGTTTAGCTCCTGATTTAGTGCCTACTTTAGCTCATATTTTAGCTCTTTGTTTAACTCCTAGTTTAGCTCCTGTTTTAGCATCTAGTTTAGCTCTTAGTTTAGCGCCTGGTTTAGCGCCTAGTTTAGCTCCCAATCATGCTTCTTGTTTTGCTTCTAGTGTAGCGTCGAAAATAACTTCTATTTTGGCTTCCAAATTAACGCCAATATGTGCTTCCATTATTGCATCCTTTTTTGCTTCCAGAATTGATTCCTTGTTAGCTCCATGGTTTGCTTCCTTTTAGTTCCAATGTTTGCTTCCTTTTCAGCGTCTGGTTTTGCTTCTTTTTTAGGTCCAGGGTTTGCTTCCTTTTAG
>JZKD02S0523985.1:167376-178286 GCA_000966675.3 Picea glauca
TCGTCTTTGTTGGACTCGTAGCATAGGATTTCAGCTAGAGCACCCCTCACTCCTGGGTCCAATCCCTCGAAAGTTGTTTTTTTCATCGATTTTGAGAACTAGAGTTTTTCTCAGTAAGAAGCAATGCAACATTTGGATTTAGGGGTCCAATTTATAAAACCATGCCTCTGGAGCGGATGGACAATGTGGTCACAAAGTCCATGCCTAAACAAGATTGCAACATCTCATGGAACTCAAAAATGTTGTTCTGTTAGGTTCTTATGCCCCGAGGAAGAATGGGACAAGAGTCCCCGAAATGGTTTGGGATGCCGCTTGCAACTGGGCATAAGAAGAAAACTGAGCCTTAGATTGAGGAACCGTCGAATTCGATTGATTATTGGGATACGGTTTCAGCTAGAGCACCCATCACTCTCGAGTGCCATGCCTCGGAAGTTGCTTTACTCATTGATTTCGAGAATTAGTGTTTTTCTCAGTTTGAAGCAATGCAACATTTGGATTAAGGGGTACAATTTATGAAACCATCCCTTGTGAGTGGATGGATAATGTGGTCACCTATTCCATGCCTAAACAAGCTTGCAACATCTCATAGAACTCAAAAATGTTGCTCCGTTAGGTTTTTATGCCCCGAGGAGGAATTGGCTAAGAGTCCCCGAAATGGTTTGGGATGCGACTTGCACCTCAGTATATAACGAAAACCAAGACTCAGATTGAGGAACCGTTGTCTTCCTTGGATTTCTAGCATAGGATTTCAGCTAGAACACCCCTCACTCCTGGGTCCAATCCCTTGTGAGTTGTTTTTTTCATCGGTTTTGAGAGCTAGGGTTTTTCTCAGTAAGAAGCATTGAAACATTTAAATTTAGGGGTCCAATTTATAAAACCATGCCTCGGGAGAGGATGGACAATGTGGTCACATAGTCCATGCCTAAACAAGATTGAAGCATCTCACGGAACTCAAAAATGTTGCTCCGTTAGGTTTTTATGCCCTGAGGAGGAATTGGACAAGAGTCCCCGAAATGGTTTGGGATGCCACTTGCAACTGGGCATAAAAAGAAAACAGAGACTCGGATTGAGGAACCGTCGACTTCGATGGATTACTGAGATAGGATTCAGCTAGAGCACCCTTCACTCTCGGGTGGCATGCCTTGAAAGTTGCTTTACTCATTGATTTCACGAATTAATGTTTTGCTCAGTTTGAAGCAATGCAACATTTAGATTAAGGGGTCCAATTTATGAAACCATCCCCCGTGATTGGATGGATAATGTGGTCACCCATTCCATGCCTAAACAAGATTGCAACATCTCACAGAACTAAAAAATGTTGCTCTGTTAGGTTTTTATGCCTTGAGGAGGAATTGGCCAAGAGTCCCCGAAATGGTTTGGGATGTGACTTGCAACTCGGTATATAACGAAAACCAAGACTCAGATTGAGGAACCGTTGTCTCCATTGGATTTTTGACATAGGATTTCAGCTAGAACACCCCTCACTCCCGAGTCCAATCCCTCGTAAGTTGCTTTTTTCATCGATTTTGAGAGCTAGGGTTTTGCTCAGTAAGAAGCAATGCAACATTTAAATTTAGGGGTCCAATATATAAAACCATGCCTCGGGAGCGGATGGATAATGTGGTCACATAGTCCATGCCTAAACAATATTGCAGCATCTCACGGAACTCAAACATGTTTCTCCGTTAGGTTTTTATGCCCTGAGGAGGAATTGGACAAGAGTTCCCGAAATGGTTTGGGATGATACTTGCAAGTGGGCATAAAAAGAAAAACGAGACTTGGATTGAGGAACTGTGGACTTCGATGGATTATTGGGATAGGATTTCAGCTAGAACACCCCTCACTCTCATGTGCCATGCCTCGAAAGTTGCTTTACTCATTGATTTCAAGAATTAGTGTTTGGGTCAGTTTGAATCAATGCAACATTTGGATTAAGGGGTCCAATTTATGAAATCATCCCTCGTGAGCAGATCGATAATGTGGTCACCTAGTCCATGCCTAAACAAGCTTGCAACATCTCACAAAGCTCAAAAATGTTGCTCTATTAGGTTTTTATGCCCTAAGGAGGAATTGGCCAAGAGTCCCCAAAATGGTTTGGGATGCGACTTACAACTGGGCATAAAATGAAAACCAAGACTTGGATTGAAGAATCGTCGTCTCCGTTGGATTCCTATCATAGGATTTCAGCTAGAGCACCCCTCACTCCCGGGTCCAATCCCTCGGAAATTGTTTTTTTCATCGATTTTGAGAACTAGGGTTTTTCTCACTAAGAAGCAATGCAACATTTGGATTTAGGGGACCGATTTATAAATTATGCCTCTAGAGTGGATGGACAATGTGGTCACAAAGTCCATGCCTAAACAAGATTGCAACATCTCATAGAACTCAAAAATGTTGCTTTGTTAGGTTTTTATACCCTGAGGAGGAATTGGAGAAGAGTCACCGAAATGGTTTGGGATGCCACTTGCAACTGGGCATAAAAAGAAAACTAAGACTCAGATTGAGGAACTGTCGACTTCGATTGATTACTGGGATAGGATTTCAGCTAGAGCACCCATCACTCTCGGGTGCCATGGCTCAGAATTTGCTTTACTAATTGATTTTGAGAATTAATGTTTTTCTCAATTTGAAGCAATGCAACATTTGGATTAAGGGTTCCAATTTATGAAACCATCCCTCGTGAGCGGATGGATAATGTGGTCACCTATTCCATGCCTAAACAAGCTTGCAGCATCTCACGGAACTCAAAAATGTTGCTCCGTTAGGTTTTTATGCCCTGAGGAGGAATTGACCAAGAGTCCCCGAAATGGTTTGGGATGCGACTTGCAACTCGTTATATAACGAAAACCAAGACTCAGATTGAGGAATCGTTGTCTCTGTTGGATTTCTGGCATAGGATTTCAGCTAGAGCACCCCTCACTCCCGGGTCCAATCCCTCGTAAGTTGTTTTTTTCATCGATTTTGAGAGCTAGGGTTTTTCTCAGTAAGAAGCAATGCACCATTTAAATTTAGGGGTCCAATTTATAAAACCATGCCTCAGGAGCGGATGGAAAATGTGGTCACATAGTCCATGCCAAAACAAGATTGAAGCATCTCATTGAACTCAAAAATGTTGCCCCGTTAGGTTTTTATGCCCCGAGGAGGAATTGAACAAGAGTCCCCAAAATGGTTTGGGATGCCATTTGCAACTGGGCATAAAAAGAAAACCAAGACTCGGATTGAGGAACCATCGACTTTGATGGATTACTAGGATAAGATTTCAGCTAGTGCACCCCTCACTCTCAGGTGCCATGCCTCGGAAGTTGCTTTACTCATTGATTTCGCGAATTAGTGTTTTGCTCAGCTTGAAGCAATGCAACACTTGGATTAAGGGGTCCAATTTATGAAGCCGTCCCTTGTGAGCGGATGGATAATGTGGTCACCTATTCCTTGCCTAAACAAGCTTGCAGCATCTCACGGAACTCAAAAATCTTGCTCCGTTAGGTTTTTATGCCCCAAGGAGGAATTGGCCAAGAGTCCCCAAAATGGTTTGGGATGCGACTTGCAACTCGGTATATAATGAAAACCAAGACTCAAATTGAGGAACCATTGTCTCTGTTGGATTTTTGGCATAGGATTTCAGCTAGAACACCCCTCACTCCTGGGTCCAATCCCTCGTAAATTGTTTTTTTCATTGATTTTGAGAGCTAGGGTTTTGCTCAGTAAGAAGTAATGCAACATTTAAATTTAGGGGTCCAATTTATAAAACCATGCCTCAGAAGTGGATGGACAATGTGGTCACATAGTCCATGCATAAACAAGATTGCAGCATCTCACATAACTCAAACATGTTGCTCCATTAGGTTTTTATGCCCCGAGGAGGAATTGGACAAGAGTCCCCGAAATGGTTTGGGATGCCACTTGCAGTTGCATAAAAAGAAAACCAAGACTCAGATTGAGGAACCATCGACTTCGATGGATTACTGGGATAGGATTTCAGCTAGATCATCCCTCACTCTTGGGTGCCATGGCTCAGAAGTTGTTTTACTCATTGATTTCGTGAATTAGTGTTTTGCTCAGTTTGAACCAATGCAACATTTGGATTAAGGGGTCCAATTTATGAAACTGTCCCTCATGAGCAGATCGATAATGTGGTCACCTAGTCCATGCCTAAACAAGCTTGCAACATCTCACGGAACTCAAAAATGCTGCTCCGTTAGGTTTTTATGCCCTGAGGAGGAATTGACCAAGAGTCCCTGAAATTGTTTGTGATGCGACTTGTAACTGGGCATAAAACGAAAACAGAGACTCGAATTGAAGAACCGTCAACTCCGATGGATTACTAAGATAGGATTTTAGCTAGAACACCCCTCACTTTCGGTTGCCAAGTCTCAAAAGTTGCTTTACTCATTGATTTCGAGAACTAATGTTTTGCTTAGTTTGAAGCAATGCAACATTTCGATTAAGGGGTCCAATTTATGAAATCGTCGATCGGGAGTGGATGGATAATGTGGTCACCTATTCCATGCCTAAACAAGCTTGCAACATCTCATAGAACTTAAAAATGGTTCTCCGTTAGGTTTTTATGCCCTGAGGAGGAATTGGCCAAGAGTTCCCGAAATGGTTTGGGATGCAACTTGCAACTCGGTATATAACCAAAACCAAGACTTAGATTCAGGAACCTTTGTCTCTGTTGGATTTCTGGCATAGGATTTCAGCTAGAGCACCCTTCACTCCTGGGTCCAATCCCTCGTAAGTTGTTTTTTTCATCGATTTTGAGAGCTAGGTTTTTGCTCAGTAAGAAGCAATGCAACATTTAAATTTAGGGGTCCAATTTATAAAACCATGCCTCGGGAGTGGATGGACAATGTGGTCACATAGTCCATGCCTAAACAAGATTGCATCATCTCACAAAACTAAAAAATGTTGCTCCGTTAGGTTTTTATGCCCTGAGGAGGAATTGGACAAGAGTCCTTGAAATGGTTTGGGATGCCACTTTCAACTGGGCATAAAAAGAAAACCAAGACTTGGATTGAGGAACCGTTGAATTTGATGGATTACTAGGATAAGATTTCAACTAGAGCACCCCTCACTCTCGGGTGCCATGCCTCAGAAGTTGCTTTACTCATTGATTTCATGAATTAGTGTTTTGCTCAGTTTGAAACAATGCAACATTTGGATTAAGGGGTCCAATTTATGAAATTGTCCCTCGTGAGTAGATCTATAATGTGGTCACCTAGTCCATGCCTAAACAAGCTTGCAACATCTCATGGAACTCAAAAATGTTGCTCCGTTAGGTTTTGATGCCCTGAGGAGGAATTGACCAAGAGTCCCTGAAATTGTTTGAGATGCGACTTGCAACTGGGCATAAAACGAAAACTGAGACTCGGATTGAGGAACCGTCGACTCCGATGGATTACTAAGATAGGATTTCAACTAGAACACCCCTCACTCCTGGTTTCCAAGCCTCGAAAGTTGCTTTACTCATTGATTTCGAGAACTAGTGTTTTGCTCAGTTTGAAGCAATGCAACATTTGGATTAAGGGGTCCAATTTATGAAATCCTCCCTCAGGAGCGGATGGATAATGTGGTCATCTATTCCATGCCTAGAAAAGCATGCAACATCTCACAGAACTCAAAAATGTTGCTCCGTTAGTCTTTTATGCCATGAGGAGGAATTGGTCAAGAGTCCCCGAAATTGTTTGGAATGCGACTTGCAACTGGGCATAAAACTCAAACCGGGACTCGGATGCATGAACCGTCAGTTGCATTAGATCCGGAGTACCTAGTTTCAACTATTGGGGCTCCTACCCTATCATTTCGTTGACCGAAAACAATTTGTTAGAGTATCTCCAACACTTGGGTTTTGACAATCAGGCATAGTGCAATTTCCGAAGAGGAGGTCGATTTTCAAGAACACTGTGTCTAGTCTTTTTGGCTAGTGTAGTCACGCGGTCCTTGGCCAAATAGACTTGCAGGAGCTTATGGAAGTTCGTTATGCTACTTTGTTTATATTTTATGCGCCTAGACCAAATTGACCTCATGTCCTTAAATGGCTTGAGGAGGAGAGTTGCAACTCTCGACAAACATCAAACCGGGACTCATATGCATGAATCGTTAGTTGCATTGGGTTTCAACTAGTGGGGCCCCCATGCTATCATTTTGTCGATAGAAAAACCGTTTGTTGTAGTATCTCCGGCACAAAACTCCATGATGCTGCTCGGTTTGAATTTTATGCCCTTGGACCAAATTGGCCACATGTCCTTGAATGGCCTAAGGAGGCGAGTTGCAACTATCAATAAAACTCATACCAAGACTCGAATGCACAAACCATCAGTTGCATTGGATCCATATCACTGGGTTTCAACTACTGTGGCTCTTACTCTATCATTCCTTCAACTAGAAAACCATTTGTTGGAGTATCTCCAACACTAAGGTTTTGGTCAATGAGGCATTGTGCAATTTCTGAAGATGAGGTCAATTTTCAAGAACACCGTGTTGGGTCTTTTTGGCTAGTGTAGTCATGTGGGCCTTGGCCAAACAGACTTTTCGGAGCTTAAGGAAGTCTTTTATGCTACTTGGTTTGGATTTTATGCTCCTGGACCAAATAGACCACATGTCTCTAAATGGCTTGAGGAGGCAAGTTGAAACTCGCGATAAAACTCAAACCAGGACTTAGATGCATGAATCGTCAATTGCGTTCGATTTAGATCACCATTTTTTCAGCTACTGGAGCCCCTACGCTATCATTCCGTCCAATGGAAAACCATTTGTTGGAGTATCTCCGACACTAGGGTTTTGGTCAATGAGGCATAGTGCAATTTCTGAAGATGAGGTCGATTTTCAAGAACACTATGCCGACATTTTTGGCTAGTGCAGTTGCATGAAACTTGTCCAAACAGACTTGTGGGAGCTTACAAAACTTTGTTATGCTGCTCGATTTGGATTTTATGCCCTCGTACCAAATTGACCACATGTCCTTGAATGGCTTGAGGAGGCGAGTTGCAACTATCGATAAAATTCAAACTAGGACTCAAATGCATGGACCGTCAGTTGCATTGGATCCAAAGTACCTGGTTTCATCTATTGGGGCTCCTACCCTATCATTTCGTCGACCGAAAAACAATTTGTTGGAGTATCTCCAACATTAGGGTTTTGGTCAATGAGGCATAGTGCAATTTCTGAAGAGGAGGTTGATTTTCAAGAACATTGTGTTCGGTCTTTTTGGCTAGTGTAGTCACGTGGTCCTTGGCCAAATAGACTTGCAGGAGCTTATGGAAGTTTGTTATGCTACTCTATTTGGATTTAATGCCCCCGGACCAAATTGACCACATGTCCTTAAATGACTTGAGGAGGCGAGTTGCAACTATCGATAAAAATCAAACTGGGACTCATATGCATGAACCGTCAATTGAATTGGATTAAGAGCACTAAGTTTCAGCTAGTGGGGCCCCTGCGCTATCATTCCATTGATCGAAAAACCATTTGTTGTAGTATCTCTGTCATTAGAGTTTTGGTTAACAAGGCATAGTGCAATTTCTGAAGATGAGTTTGATTTTCAAGAACACTCTGTCGAGCATTTTTTGCTAGTGTAGTTGCATGGGAATTGACCAAAAAGACTTGCGGGAGCTTACAAAACTCCATTATGCTGCTCGGTTTGGATTTTATGCCCCTGGACCAAATTGGCCACATGTCCATGAATGGCTTGAGGAGGCGAGTTGCAACTATCAATAAAACTCAAACCGAGATTCGGATGCACGAACTGTCAGTTGCATTGGATCCGTAGCACTGGGTTTCATCTATTGGGGCTCTTACTCTATCATTCTTTTGACCAAAAAACCATTTGTTGGAGCATCTCCAACACTGTGTCGGGTCTTTTTGGCTAGTGTAGTCATGTGGGCCTTGGCCAAACAGACTTGTCAGAGATTAAAGAAGTCTGTTATGTTACTCAGTTTGGATTTTATGCCCTTGGACCAAATTGACCACATGTCTCTAAATGGCTCGAGGAGGCGAGTTGAAACTCGCGATAAAACTCAAACTGGGACTCAGATGCATGAATCGTCAGTTGCATTGGATTAAGAGCACCATTTTTCAGCTAGTGGGGCCCCTATGCTATCATTCTGTCGACCGAAAAACCATTTGTTGGAGTATCTTCGACACTAGGGTTTTGGTCAATGAGGCATAGTGCAATTTCTGAAGATGAGGTCGATTTTCATGATCACTATGCCAACATTTTTGGCTAGTGCAGTTGCATGGAACTTGTCCAAATAGAATTGTGGGACCTTATGGAACTCTCTTATGTTGCTCGATTTGGATTTTATGCCCTCAGACCAAATTGGCCACATGTCCTTGAATGACTTGATAAGGTGAGTTGCAACTATCGATAAAACTCAAACCGAGACTTGGATGCATGAACCGTCAGCTGCATTAGATCCGAAGTACCTCGTTTCAACTATTGAGGCTCCTACCCTATCATTCCGTCGACCGAAAAACAATTTTTTGGAATATCTCCAACACTAGGGTTTTGGTCAATGAGGCATAGTGCAATTTCTGAAGAGGAGGTCGATTTTCAAGAACACTGTGTTCGATATTTTTGGCTAGTGTAGTCATGTGGTCCTTGGATAGACTTGCAGGAGCTTATGGAAGTTCGTTATGCTACTCTGTTTAGATTTTATGCCCCCAGACCAAATTGACCTCATGTCCTTAAATGGCTTGAGGAGGCGAGTTGCAACTCTTGACAAAAATCAAACCGAGACTCATTTGCATGAATCGTTAGTTGCATTGGGTTTCAGCTAGTGGGGCCCCTGTGCTATCATTTCGTCGATAGAAATACCATTTGTTGTAGTATCTCCGACACTAGAGTTTTGGTCAATGAGGCATAGTGCAATTTCTGAAGATGAGTTCGATTTTCAAAAACCCTCTGTTGAGCATTTTTTGTTAGTGTAGTCACATGGGAATTGTCCAGACAGACTTGCAGGAGCTTACTAAACTCCATTATGATGCTCAGTTTGGATTTTATGCCCCTGGACCAAATTGGCCACATGTCCTTGAATGGCCTGAGATGGCGAGTTGCAACTATTAATAAAACTCAAACCGAGACTCGGATGCACGAACCGTCAGTTGCATTGGATCCGTACCACTGGGTTTCAACTATTGGGGCTCTTACTCTATCATTCCTTTGATCAGAAAACCATTTGTTGGAGTATCTCCAACACTAGGGTTTTGGTCAATGAGGCATTGTGCAATTTTTGAAGAGGAGGTCAATTTTCAAGAATATTGTGTCGGGTCTTTTTGGCTAGTGTAGTCATCTAGGCCTTGGCCAAACAGACTTTTCAGAGCTTAAGGAAGTCTTTTATGCCACTCGATTTGGATTTTATGCCCCTGGATCAAATTGATCACATGTCTCTAAATGGCTTGAGGAGGCGAGTTGAAACTCACAATAAAACTCAAACCGGGACTCAGATGCATGAATTGTCAGTTGCATTGAATTAAGAGCACCATTTTTCAGCTAGTGGGGCCCCTACGCTATCATTCTGTCGACCNTCTGACCCAATCAATGCAAGGATATGAAGAAATATAATCTTTTCATTCAATGAATCCTAGTTATGGGAGAGAGAAGACGATTTCCAACTCAAATGCAATCACTACAATGCATATGTAATGCTCAATTTCGTTTTAGATATCAATGCAAATAATCATGTATCAATGAAACTTTTCTAAATGTCTTTTTCCAAAACTTCAAAGCTCTAAAATTCTACAATTTTGATTTTCGATGTTTGCAACAAAAGAAAAAGCAAAAGACTTGAAAGAAAACAAATGGTTCAGTTTCCAAGAAGAACTCTAATAACAGAGAAAAGAAAATCAAATCATCAATACCAAACAATCAATGAAAACCCCAACCAAAACTTTCAATGATAGTAAGAACACAAAACAAACCAAGGAGTCTCTTAATACAAATGAAAATTGTCCTTTCGAAACAACATTCAACTAAGAAACACCTAAATCTTAACTTCCAATCAATCAATGATCTTTAACCAACACAACATATTCAACTCCAGTAATCAGAGAGAAGAAAAATGTCGATAAGGGCTAAAGGATGAAAGTCAAGTGATCAAAGCAAGAACAAGCTTAAAAAACCCTAGATTAGATCTAGGAAGCAAATAAAGCAAAAGATATGTAAACCAGTGAAATGAAATGTCAAAAAGACTTGAATCAACCTTACTGAGCTATTGGAAAAATCAAAACTTGAATTCAAAAAAATTTCAAAATCTGCCCGCAGGCAAGCCTTGGACACAGTGCAGGCAAATCAAATTTCCGCAGTCCAGTTAAGTGCAGACTGCGTACTTTCCTCACTGGATTATATATGCAAGATGCAGAAACTCAGAATTCCCGTAGGCTGTCAATAAGCACAGTGCGGAAATCTCTGAAAGTAAAGAAAAATTTTCAAAATCAAGGAAAATCCAAATTGGATTAATAACCCAGAAGGTGTCTCAGGGTATCCTAGAGACTCAGAAGTTTACAAATCAGGAGAAAAAAGCAACAGGAGCAAATGGCCACAGAAAGTTCAAGAAACCAAAAATAACAAAGGGATGGTCCCAAGTGGAGTCGCCAATTTTGTTTTAGGATAAATTCGTGAGTGCGGACACAGACCAATCTCCCCAGATCCACCTGGATCTGGAACAAAACATGACAGAATACTACTCTTTCCCTAGATCTAAAGTATTGAATGGACAAGAGAAGAAGGATGATATACTTACTTTATGAAAGCTCTCCTTATCTCTATTGATCCTCGCTCTGCTACGATGCTCTTGCGTCATCCAATCACAACAACACAAACCAATCACAGCAAAGACATTAATATATTCAAAAACTCTAGACTATACATGTGATCAAGGAATCATGTAATAAGATGATATCATCATTATGGGAAA
>JZKD02S0523985.1:178296-188547 GCA_000966675.3 Picea glauca
CCTTCTCCCAAATCGGTGGAAGAATGGACTCAAAGGAACTGGAAGCCATTGATCAAAGAGGGAGTCAAAAGCTATTTCGTAGGTAAGGGTTTCTTTGTGTTTGTCTTCGAAAACCCGGATGACAGAAGATTAATCTTCAGAAATGGGCCATACTTCATGGGACCCCAGGGTCTTTATCTAAACAAATGGACTCTAGATTTTGATCCCACCCAGGAAGTCCCCTCTGTTGTCCCGGTTTGGGTTAGGCTCCCTCATTTACCTCTCCACTGATGGAATAAAAAATCCCTCCAGATCATTGGTAATGCGTTGGGAAAATACATAGACCAAGCTGCAAGAAAGGATCAATATTCTTGCGCTCGTATCTGCGTAGAAGTGGATCTAGAAGAGGGGTTACCGGAAGCAATCAAACTCACTGTAGTGGGGTGGACGCATGTCCAGGAGTTGGACTACGAACAACTACCTTTTAAATGCAGACATTGCCAAGGGCACGGACACTTTGCAAAGCATTGCAAGAAGAAGGTTGAGAAACAAGTAGACAAACAAAATGGGGAACAATGGACCCTAGTTCAGAAAAATGCAAACTCAAAAAAAGGCACAGGTAAAGGCAATATGACTGGAGGTCCTAGCAGCTCCAAAACCGGCCAAGAAACAGAAGCAACTCCAAATGGGACAGAAAGTGCGCAGAACAATCAAGTAAATATAACCCAAGAGAACGTGGAACAAGCAGACACACCACCTTCAAACAAAGAGGGAGGGGAAGCAATACAGATCGAAGCCAATCAAGGCAACCCCTCCAATCCTTCATACGCAGAAATCGCAAGGAAAAAACCAGTAGAAAGCTCAGGTTCTTCAGAGGATGAAACCTATGAGCGTCATTCGAAAAAAGCAGGAAGGAAATCCTGCAAAGAAAAGAGAGAGGAGGAGGCAGATAGGCTCAAAATACAAGGAAGCTAGTCTACAATAGAAATGTCTATTGTGCAAAATACCATACCAAGGCCTTCCAAGGGAGGCCCCAATCCACCCCTTAAGTAAATAATGAATCTCGTCTCTTGGAAGTGTAGAGGACTGGGGAATCCCTCTAAAATAGAAGCAGTTAAGGACCTTTTGAAAGCAGATCCCTCAGACATTCTCATGCTCCAAGAGACCAAAATAGAAGGGCAAGCCCTTCTAGAGATCAGCGGTTCAAAGTGGAATAAAAGATCAGGCAAAGTAGTCAGTTCAAGGGGAATCTCTGGAGGGTTGGCAACTCTTTTGACTAAAGACCTATTCCAACTGAATAAGCATCATGAAACCCAGCACTGGATCTTCACGGAACTGAAGCACAATGCAAGTAAGTTGTCCATCTCTCTCTTCAATCTTTATGTACCTGTTTCCTACTCTGAAAAACGAGAATGTTGGAATTCTCTCTCTGCCTTTTTAGAGGAGACTTCTCCCAACAATATCATCATAGCCGAGGATCTTAATATTGTAATGAAAGCAAAAGAGAAGAGGGGGGGCTCCAGCATCAGAGACCCCATGATGGCCAAGGTGGAGGAGCTCACACAGTTTTGGGATCATTTAGATTTCAATCCTGTCCGAGGCATTTATACTTGGTCCAATAACAGGGTGGGACCAGACCACATTTCTGCTCGATTAGATCGATTCCTGGTGCAAAGCTCCATAATGATGAACAAAAAGATCATCATCACCAAAATCCTGCCTAAACTTACCTCAGATCATAAGCCAATACAGCTTCTCCTGNCAGCCCCTCCAATCCTTCATACGCAGAAATCGCAAGGAAAAAACCAGTGGAAAGCTCAGGTTCTTCAGAGGATGAAACCTATGAGCGTCCTTCGAAAAAAGCAGGAAGGAAATCCTGCAAAGAAAAGAGAGAGGAGGAGGCAGATAGGCTCAAAATACAAGGAAGCTAGTCTACAATAGAAATGTCTATTGTGCGAAATACCAGACCAAGGCCTTCCAAGGGAGGCCCCAATCCACCCCTTAAGTAAATAATGAATCTTGTCTCTTGGAAGTGTAGAGGACTGGGGAATCCCTCTAAAATAGAAGCAGTTAAGGACCTTTTGAAAGCAGATCCCTCAGACATTCTCATGCTCCAAGAGACCAAAATAGAAGGGCAAGCCCTTCTAGAGATCAGCGGTTCAAAGTGGAATAAAAGATCAGGCAAAGCAGTCAGTTCAAGGGGAATCTCTGGAGGGTTGGCAACTCTTTGGACTAAAGACCTATTCCAACTGAATAAGCATCATGAAACCCAGCACTGGATCTTCACGGAACTGAAGCACAATGCAAGTAAGTTGTCCATCTCTCTCTTCAATCTTTATGTTGCTATTTCCTACTCTGAAAAACGAGAATGTTGGAATTCTCTCTCTGCCTTTTTAGAGGAGACTTCTCCCAGCAATATCATCATAGCCGAGGATCTTAATATTGTAATGAAAGCAAAAGAGAAGAGGGGGGGCTCCAGCATCAGAGACCCCATACTGGCCAAGGTGGAGGAGCTCGCACAGTTTTGGGATCATTTAGATTTCAATCCTGTCTGAGGCATTTATACTTGGTCCAATAACAGGGTGGGATTGGACCACATTTCTGCTCGATTAGATCAATTCCTGGTGCAAAGCTCCATAATGATGAACAAAAAGATCATCATCACCAAAATCCTGCCTAAAATTACCTCAGATCATAAGCCAATACAACTTCTCCTGAAAGAGGAAGAAGACCTGGGCCCTATTCCTTTTCGATTCAGCCCTCTATGGATCGAGATAGATGGTTTTTTAGTGATAGTGAAAGCAGCATGGGCCAAATCCTTCTCTGGATCCTCAAGTTATGTATGGGAGCAAAAGTTGAAAGCTACAAAACAAGCTCTGAAGGACTAGATAAAGAAACCAACCCCTACTCCTACCAAACAAAGAAAAGAAGCAGTGTAGTCATTGCAGACCCTGCAAACAGATATGGAAAGCAAAGATATCATAGTAAAGTTATTGGAAAAAGAAATAAAAGCGCAACGATCCACATATCAATCTTTTCGAAAGGAAGAAGAATACTGGAGACTCAAATCCAGAAGTCTTTGGTTGAAGGCCGGGGATAGGAACACCTCCTTCTTCCACCGACAATATAGAGCGAGACTGTCTAGGAATCATATAGCAGAAATCAAAATAGTGGAGGGCCAAGTCTGCAAAGGTTTCAATCAAGTCANTGCTCGATTAGATCGATTCCTGGTGCAAAGCTCCATAATGATGAACAAAAAGATCATCATCACCAAAATCCTGCCTAAACTTACCTCAGATCATAAGCCAATACAGCTTCTCCTGAAAGAGGAAGAAGACCTGGGCCCTATTCCTTTTCGATTCAGCCCTCTATGGATCGAGATAGATGGTTTTTTAGTGATAGTGAAAGCAGCATGGGCCAAATCCTTCTCTGGATCCTCAAGTTATGTATGGGAGCAAAAGTTGAAAGCTACAAAACAAGCTCTGAAGGACTAGATAAAGAAACCAACCCCTACTCCTACCAAACAAAGAAAAGAAGCAATGTAGTCATTGCAGACCCTGCAAACAAATATGGAAAGCAAAGATATCATAGTAGAGTTGTTGGAAAAAGAAATAAAAGCGCAACGATCCACATATCAATCTTTTCGAAAGGAAGAAGAATACTGGAGACTGAAATCCAGAAGTCTCTGGTTGAAGGCTGGGGATAGGAACACCTCCTTCTTCCACTGACAATATAGAGCGAGACTGTCTAGGAATCATATAGCAAAAATCAAAATAGTGGAGGGCCAAGTCTGCAAAGGTTTCAATCAAGTCAAAGCTGTCGCAGAAACCCATTTCAGGAATTTATACATAGAAGGTACTCAAAGCAATGATGAGGAAGCTGCTGACTTCCTCTCTAATATCCCTTCCCTCATCAGTCCAGAAGACAACGCAATCCTCTGTAGACCAACTTCTGAGGAAGAAATCATTAATGTTATCTGGTCCATGGATGCAGACAAGGCACCTGGGCCTGATGGATTCACAATCCACTTCTATAAATCTTGCTGGCATATTATCAAGGATGATCTCCATAAAATGATAAGTGGGTTTATGAAAAAAGCCAAGGTAGGTGGAGGAACCAACTCCACTTACCTTGCTTTAATCCCCAAAGACTCCAACCCTGATTCATTTGCAAGATTCAGGCCCATATTGCTGTGTAACGCTTCCTATAAAATTCTGGCTAAACTACTAGCAAATCAGATCAAGTCGTTGCTAAAAAGATTGATCTCCAGTCCTCAAGGTGGTTTTGTGGAAGGTAGGCACATTCTGGACAATGTAATCCAAGTTCAGGAGACAATACATTCAAGCAAACAACGGAAAGAGAAAGGTATGTTGATAAAATTAGATATGGCGAATGCTTTTGACAGAGTTAATCGCTCATTCCNGGACCTTTTGAAAGTAGATCCCTCAGACATTCTCATGCTCCAAGAGACCAAAATAGAAGGGCAAGCCCTTCTAGAGATCAGCGGTTCAAAGTGGAACAAAAGATCAGGAAAAGCAGTCAGTTCAAGGGGAACCTCTGGAGGGTTGGCAACTCTTTGGACTGAAGACTTATTCCAGCTGAATAAGCATCATGAAACCCAGCACTGGATCTTCACGGAACTAAAGCACAATGCAAGTAAGTTGTCCATCTCTCTCTTCAATCTTTATGTAACTGTTTCCTACTCTGAAAAACGAGAATGTTGGAATGCTCTCTCTATATTTTTAGAGGAGACTTCTCCCAGCAATATCATCATAGCTGGGGATCTTAATATTGTAATGAAAGAAAAAGAGAAGAGGGGGGGATCCATCATCAAAGACCCCATGCTGGCCAATGTGGAGGAGCTCACACAGTTTTGGGATCTTTTAGATTTCAATCATGTCTGAGACATTTATACTTGGTCCAATAACAGGGTGGGACCAGACCACATTTATGCTCGATTAGATCAATTCTTGGTGCAAAGCTCCATAATGATGAACAAAAATATCATCATCACCAAAATCCTACCTAAACTTTCCTCAGATCATAAGCCAATACAGCTTCTCCTGGAGGAGGAATAAGACTTGGGCCCTATTCCTTTTCGATTCATCCCTCTATGGATCGAGAGAGATGGTTTTTTAGTGATAGTGAAAGCAGCATGGGCCAAATCCTTCTCTGGATCCTCAAGTTATGTATGAGAGCAAAAGTTGAAAGCTACAAAACAAGCTCTGAAGGACTGGATAAAGAAACCAGCCCCTACTCCTACCGAACAAAGAAAATAAGCAGTGCAGTCATTGAAGACCCTGCAAACAGATATGGAAAGCAAAGATATCACAGTAGAGTTGTTGGAAAAAGAAATAAAAGCACAATGATCCACATATCAATCTTTTCGAAAGGAAGAAGAATACTAGAGACTCAAATCCAGAAGTCTCTGGTTGAAGGATGGGGATAGGAACACCTCCTTCTTCCACCGGAAATATAGAGTGAGACTGTCTAGGAATCATATAGCAGAAATCAAAACAGTGGAGGGCCAAGTCTGCAAAGGTTTCAATCAAGTCAAAGTTGCCGCAGAAACCCATTTCGGGAATTTATACAGAGAAGGTACTCAAAGCAATGATGAGGAAGCTGCTAACTTCCTCTCTAATATCCCTTCCCTCATTAGTCCTGAATACAACGCAATCCTCTGTAGACCGACTTCTAAGGAAGAAGTCATTAATGTTATCTGGTCCATGGATGCAGAAAAGGCACCTGGGCCTGATGGATTCACAATCCACTTCTATAAATCTTCCTGGCATATTATCAAGGATGATATCCATAAAATGATAAGTGGGTTTATGAAAAAAGCCAAGGCAGGTGGAGGAACCAACTCCACTTACCTTGCTTTAATCCCCAAAGACTCCAAACCCGATTCATTTGCCAGATTCAGGCCCATATCGATGTGTAACGCTTCCTATAAAATTCTGGCTAAACTACTAGCAAATCAGATCAAGCCGTTGCTAAAAATATTGATCTCCAGTCCTCAAGGTGGTTTTGCGGAAGGTATGCACATTCTGGACAATGTAATCCAAGTTCAGGAGACAATACATTCAAGCAAACAACGGAAAGAGAAAGGTATGTTGATAAAATTAGATATGGCAAATGCTTTTGACAGAGTTAATCTCTCATTCCTTTGCAATGTTCTTCTATCCTTTGGCTTTTCGTCTCACTTTGTTCAGCTAATAAAAGCCTGCATTGACAATCCGTGGATTTCCCCTCTAGTCAATGGTTGCCCAACCAATTTTTTCCAAGCTCAGAGAGGCATCAGGCAGGGATGCCCTCTCTCCCCTTTCCTGTACATCTTNTATCATAGTAGAGTTGTTGGAAAAAGAAATAAAAGCGCAATGATCAACATATCAATCTTTTCGAAAGGAAGAAGAATACTGGAGACTCAAATCCAGAAGTCTCTGGTTGAAGGCTAGGGATAGGAACACCTCCTTCTTCCACCGACAATATAGAGTGAGACTGTCTAGGAATCATATAGCAGAAATCAAAATAGTGGAGGGCCAAGTCTGCAAAGGTTTCAATCAAGTCAAAGCTGCCGCAGAAACCCATTTCATGAATTTATACAGAGAAGGTACTCAAAGCAATGTTGAGGAATATGCTGAGTTCCTATCTAATATCCCTTCCCTCATTAGTCCCGAAGACAATGCAATCCTCTGTAGAACAACTTCTGAGGAAGAAATCATTAACGTTATCTGGTCCATGTATGCAGACAAGGCACCTGGGCTTGATGGATTCACAATCCACTTCTATAAATCTTGTTGGCATATTATCAAGGATGATCTCCAAAAAATGATAAGTGGTTTTATGAAAAAGTCCAAGGTAGGTGGAGGAACCAACTCCACTTACCTTGCTTTAATCCCCAAAGACTCCAACCCTGATTCATTTGCAAAATTCAGACCCATATTTCTTTGTAACTCTTGCTATAAAATTCTGGCTAAACTACTAGCAAATCGGATCAAGCCATTGCTAAAAATATTGATCTCCAGTCCTCAAGGTGGTTTTGTGGAAGGTAGGCACATTCTGGACAATGTAATCCAAGTCCAGGAGACAATACATTCAAGCAAATAGCTGAAAGAGAAAGGTATGTTGATAAAATTAGATATGGCGAATGCTTTTGACAGAGTTAATCGCTCTTTCCTTTGCAATTTTCTTCTCTCCTTTGGTTTTTAGTCTCACTTTGTTCAGCTAATAAAATCCTGCATTGGAAATCCGTGGATTGCCCCTCTAGTCAATTGTCGCCCAACCAATTTTTTCCAAGCTCAGAGAGGCATCAGGCAGGGATGCCCTCTCTCCCCTTTCCTGTACATATTAATGGTTGATTCCCTTAGTCGAAAGCTCACTGCTGAAAGATTAGTTGGCAATATTCTGGGTCTCAAACCTTCCAATGGAGCAGAACCCATGAACCATGCACTCTTTGCTGACGATTCCCTTCTCCTTGGGGGAGCCTCCATCAGAATAGCCAAAGCATTTGACACAGTCCTTAGAAACTATTGCAGAGTTTCGAGAGCTTTAGTNCGGAAAGAGAAAGGTATGTTGATAAAATTAGATATGGCGAATGCTTTTGACAGAGTTAATCGCTCATTCCTTTGCAATGTTCTTCTCTCCTTTGGCTTTTCGTCTCACTTTGTTCAGCTAATAAAAGCTTGCATTGACAATCTGTGGATTGCCCCTCTAGTCAATGGTCGCTCAACCAATTTTTTCCAATCTCAGAGAGGCATCAGGCAGGGATGCCCTCTCTCCCCTTTCCTGTACATCTTAATGGTTGATTCCCTTAGTCGAAAGCTCACTGCTGAAAGATTAGTTGGCAACATTCTGAGTCTCAAACCTTCCAATGGAGCAGAACCCTTGAACCATGCACTCTTTGCCGACGATTCCCTTCTCCTCGGGGGAGCCTCCATCAAAATAGCCAAAGCATTTGACACAGTCCTTATAAACTATTGCAGAGTTTCGGGAGCTTTAGTCAATGAGAGCAAAAGCGAAGTCTTCAGCTGGAATATAGGCCAACACGAACTAAGAGGCATCACCACTCTCCTCGGGTTCAAAGGCCAAGCAAAATGGGACAGGTTTAAGTATCTTGGCCTTCCCATCATATTTGGCGTCAACAAAAGATCNCAGCATTAGAGACCCCATGCTGGCCAAGGTGGAGGAGCTCACACAGTTTTGGGATCTTTTAGATTTCAATCCTGTCCGAGGCATTTATACTTGGTCCAATAATAGGGTGGGACCGGACCACATTTCTGCTCGATTAGATCGATTCTTGGTGCAAAGCTCCATAATGATGAACAAAAAGATCATCATCACCAAAATCGTGCCTAAACTTACCTCAGATCATAAGCCAATACAACTTCTTCTGGAAGAGGAAGAAGACCTGGGCCCTATTCCTTTTTGATTCATCCCTTTTTGGATCGAGAGAGAGGGTTTTTTAGTGACAGTGAAAGCAGCATGGGCCAAATCCTTCTCTGGATCCTCAAGTTATGTATGGGAGCAAAAGTTGAAAGCTACAAAACAAGCTCTGAAGGACTGGATAAAGAAACTAGCCCCTACTCCTACCAAACAAAGAAAAGAAGTAGTGCAGTCATTGCAGACCCTGCAAACAGATATGGAAAGCAAAGATATCACAGTAGAGTTGTTGGAAAAATAAATAAAAGCGCAACGATCCACATATCAATCTTTTCGAAAGGAAGAAAAATACTGGAGACTCAAATCCAGAAGTCTCTGGTTGAAGGCTGGGGATAGGAACACCTCCTTCTTCCACCAGCAATATAGAGCGAGATTGTCTAGGAATCATATAGCAGAAATCAAAACAGTGGAGGGCCAAGTCTGCAAAGGTTTCAATCAAGTCAAAGCTGCCGCAGAAACCCATTTAAGGAATTTATACAGAGAAGGTACTCAAAGCAATGATGAGGAAGCTGTTGACTTCCTCTCTAATATCCCTTCCCTCATCAGTCATGAATACAAAGCAATCCTCTGTAGACCAACTTCTGAGGAAGAAATCATTAATGTTATCTGGTCCATGGATGCAGACAAGGCACCTGGGCCTGATGGATTCACAATCCACTTCTATAAATCTTGTTGGCATACTATCAAGGATGATCTCCATAAAATGATAAGTGGGTTTATGAAAAAATCCAAGGTAGGTGGAGGAACCAACTCCACTTACCTTTCTTTAATCCCCAAAGACTCCAATCCTGATTCATTGGCAAGATCCAGGCCCATATCGCTGTGTAACGCTTCCTATAAAATTCTGGCTAAACTACTAGCAAATCGGATCAAGTCGTTGCTAAAAAGATTGATCTTCAGTCCTCAAGGTGGTTTTGTGGAAGGTAGGCACATTCTGGACAATGTAATCCAAGTTCAGGAGACAATACATTCAAGCAAACAGCGGAAAGAGAAAGGTATGTTGATAAAATTAAATATGGCGAATGCTTTTGACAGAGTTAATCGCTCATTCCTTTGCAATGTTCTTCTCTCCTTTGGATTTTCATCTCACTTTGTTCAGCTAATAAAAGCCTGCATTGACAATTCGTTGATTTCCCCTCTAGTCAATGGTCGCCCAACCAATTTTTTCTAAGCTCAGAGAGGCAGCAGGCAGGGATGCCCTCTCTCCCCTTTCCTGTACATCTTAATGGTTGATTCCCCTAGTCGAAAGCTCATTGCTGAAAGATTAATTGGCAACATTCCAGGTCTCAAACCTTCCAATGGAGCAGAACCCCTGAACCATGCACTCTTTGCTGACGATTCCCTTCTCCTTAGGGGAGCCTCCATCAGAATAGCCAAAGCATTTGACACAGTCCTTAGAAACTCTTGCAGAGTTTCGGGAGCTTTAGTCAATGAGAGCAAAAGTGAAGTCTTCAGCTGGAATATAGGCCAGCACGAACTAACAGGCATCACCACTCTCCTCGGGTTCAAAGGCCAAGCAAAATGGGACAGGTTTAAGTATCTCGGCCTTCCCATCATATCTGGCGTTAACAAAAGATCGCTATGGAGCGATATCATTTCTAAAATTAAATCCAAAATTGTTGCGTGGGGAGGCTACTAGTTGACTAAGGGAGGCAAAGTTATCTTAATCAAATCCTTGATGTCTGCGCTTCCAATCTTCCAGGTAGCTTTTCTTCTCACACCAAGAAACGTGATGGAGCAAATCTCCAAACTTCTCAGAGACTTCTTGTGGCAGGGAGGGAAGGGCAACGAAAATAAAATGCATTTGGTGAACTGGGAAGTGGTCAAAAAATC
>JZKD02S0523985.1:200643-216125 GCA_000966675.3 Picea glauca
TCCCAGGATAAATGTTGTCTATTGTGGATGTGTATTTCTCAGTGATCTTGTTCATATTATGCTCTTATCTTATGAAATGCAAAGAACTATAATATCAGCATAAAACATTAACACTCCACAGTAAAAAGGTTTGTTGTTGCCATGGCTCAGCCTGCTACTTCTTTAGGGAAATCCTCCTCTTCCAAGTTCTGACCATCTACCAAGGCTCTATGCTTCTTCACCATACCCCCCTCTCTCATATACATCTCTTGTTTTAGGGCAACCTTCCTCTTTTTGCTGAAAAAATAATCAGAAGAAGGGATCTCATCTCTGGAGATAGGGGTGAGGTCACTGACATATATGGCTCCCATTTGTGGGAACCCAAAGGCAGACTGTAAAGGGGTTAAGGAAGTTATGGGGCTTCCTAGTTCTGTAGATCTTGTCTCTCCCATGACCTTAGGTATATTGACATCAACAACAGGTGATGAAGGAGGAGTGGACTTACTGGACTCGGGAGGTGTCATGGGCCTCCTCTCTGCTTCTGTCTCTGGATTTTCTGTCTGTAAGGCCTCTTCATTTTGTGAAGACCCCTCAGTATCCTGAGGAAATTCTTCAGGATTAACTTTATCTTGTGCCTCTTGTCCGAAGTCTGGAGAAGTATCTTCTTGTTCCTGAGGAAGGGTAATTGCTTCTCCTTGCACCACTTTGGGCAGACCGCTCCGTTTGTGCTTCTGGAAGGTCTGAAAACTAGCTTGCAAGTCGGACGACAGTATCTGTACCCTCTCTAATACTTCCTCATAGGTCCTAGTCCCTTTGAACATGTCATCACAAGGGGTCTTCTCATGTTCATAAGCCTTCCTATTACAATGGGTCATATGTTTTCCCACTAACTGGTAAGGGTCGTGCTTCCTGTGTTCGAGGTCCACCGATTTGACCTCCTCCAGCGCTGCCGCTTCAACTTTGGAATGACCCAAGTTGAGAAGTGAAAATTTTCCAATCTGAATGGGAAAGACCGACCAAGACTTCTTTTGAGCCACCTTTAGTTCTATCCCAATTCCACCTGTTACTATTTGATGAGCTACCTCCCTGCACACCAGTCTGTCAGGGAGGAATTTTGGGAGTGCATGTGGAGGGATTGAACATCCGAAAACTCTAATGTAGGAGAAATTCTCCTCTATAAACCAGTCATCAACTGCCTTAAGGGTTCCTATGACCAACTCTGAAATGCGGGGAGGTGTACATCCGTACAACATCTGATGTAGTGGTATTACCATGAAATGACAGATTTCATAGAATGAGTCCTTAGCGTTTTCTTCCCAAAGTTTAGAATGATATTCATGAATGGGTTCCGGGTAAGTCAGATTCCAACTCCAATTCATCAAAGGGAAAGGAGTTGAGAAGCATATAGCATCCATGATGTATGCAGACATATAAAAGGCTATTGGTTGGCCATTGGATCTTGCAGTCTGATATTCCATGACCTCCTTTGCTATGTTATCGAATACAATCTTATCCCAATTAAAACTGTAACCTTTTGTTGCCTCATGCAAAAGGGGTACCCATTCTGCAGGGAAATGGGTAGGACTTTTCTTTCCAAAAAGTCTACATAACATCATCGCCACATAGACCATATACTCATTTAAAGAAGTCGTGGCGTAAACACCATGGGTGTCAGCCCTGAATTTTGCTTCATTTCTCCACCAGTCTTTAATTATGCCAGGATACGTTTGGTCTGACTCAAGACATTCTTTCCTTTGAAAATCACTCACGAAATCTTTGTTATAAACATACTTGGGATTGGGGGATAATTTATACATTACTTGTACATGTTTCGGTTTGAAAGAGCCAATGACGACCCCTCGGTTGTCCATAATGCTTCCCGTCTGTACATCAGTTCGTTCTAAGGCCCAACTGATCATGTTGTTATATGTCATAAGTCGCGGCCCTGCAGCTATTTTGTGGAGTTCAGACTCCGCTATATCTCGAAGTTTGTTGTTGTTGTCATGAGGGAAATTTTTTATTTCCTAATCCAGAGTCTCGAAAATCTGCCTCTATGATTTTATGGAATCGATGGCATGCAGTATTGTATCAGAAATAACATCTCCGTCTGGACTCGAGCTTTCTGCAACTTCCTCACTTTTCTTGGGTGCCTTCTTAGGTGCCATGATATCTGCAATGGATCATAAAGCTGTTAACAGAGAAAACATGTATAAAACCAGATAAATGTGACTTGTTGCAGATGTAAAGGATAACAATGAAGTTCGAAATACAAGACCTTATTAACCTTTAACTTTGTGTTATAACGAGTGTACAGACACAGACGACGAAAAGTTAATGCTTTTTAATGGAAATATATGCCTGGAGATACGTTTTCGCGTCAAAAAATATCTTCACTTATCCGTTATTAATACTGCCATATATCGGCGATTTCGAAACTGGAGTTTCAAAAATCACTGCCTTCCTCAATTCCCAAAATGCGAAAGGTAGCTTGGTTATCACTAATCTTGTTTTGGAAGCAAATTAAACTTAATCTTAAACCTTGTTTAGAGAAAACGCGATTTTGCGTTTTGAAACTTTGGGGATCCTATTGTCAGGAGATAAGTCATAAGCAAACCAAGAATCGCAAAATTGTGAAGGGATTAGTGAGGCGCTAATCACGTATTAGAGCTTTAATTAATCAAGGTTAATGATTAATTATCCTTTTAACTTTTCGAAAAAAAGAGGATCGAGAGTTTGACGGTTGAGAGTTCGAAAGCGCTTTAGTAGAAAGGAAAACCCGAATCGCGAAAGATTAAGGGAATGATGATTGGGTTTAGGAGCTTAGTTAATTACGGATTAAAGAGCGCTTTGTGGAAAGTGACAGAAAAGGTAACCTTTATTTCTTCGCCCTTTTTTTAAGTTTTTTAATATGTTAAACCTTTTCGAGATTTCAACACCGGGAAATTAGGATGGTTGAAGATCATACCTCGAGAAAGACCGAATCTCGAAACCCGAAAAGGAACAGAAAGCTCTGATTCCCCTTTGGACTAAGGGCAGCTCCACGACTTAGGAAAAGATGAAGATTTAGTTCCCAAGGGTAGAAAAATTTAAACTTCGTGTCAACAATCCACATCCAGTGCCGACTATAAATGAATGGGATGATTATCTTCCGAGATTCAGAGGAAGCAAACATGAACATCCTGATGATCACTTACTAAAATTTCATATATGCATGCTTGAACATGGCTTCTTTCACGAGGATGTCTGGATCAAGATGTTCAAATTTTCTTTAGAGGAAGATGCTCGTGAATGGTGTCAATCTCTCCCTGCTGCTAGTATCCATTCCTTGAAGGATTTTCACGATGCTTTTAATTCGTATTACGAGAAGATTTACCCGGCTCATCTTATTTTTTATGGTTGTTGTAAGAAGTTAGCACTCCACATACTACAGATGATAGAGTGTTCCTCGTGTGATGAGTCTGGTAAAGATCTGATTAAGAGAGAAAGCAAGGATGAAAATAAAAGAGTTTTGCGCTCACCTACCCCTGAAGATTATTCAAAAGCAGAAAGCATAGGCTGCCAATCTTCTTATGAAAGCGAAATCTCCTACCAAGAGCAACATGATAGAGAGAAAGAACCATCCATGGATATACATGAAGATACTTCTTTCTCTCAGCTAGCAGATGTTATCAGAGCAGACAAAGGAGAAATGGAGGAGCTAAAAGTGCAGTTTATCCCCTGTCTTGAGCCTGTAGATGAGCAAGTATCACCTGGGATCAACCAACCTACATCATTCCTCTACCCACTTGTACACTCTGAGAACATCGAACGACAGGTGAGTAGCCATGAAGAGCAGGAGGTAATTTCTTACTAGTCAAGCTTTCCTGATTATAAATTTTGTGACCCTGTGGGGTTATATATGGAACTATGTTTTCCAAAAGCACTGGAGCCTGCAAAATTGTTCATATTATCATCATTTGGAGGTATTGCCAGTGTTCCAATACATGTTTTCTTTATGCTGTCATACTTCGCTTACCTTTTATGGATTATTTGCAGTAAAGAGAAGAATTATATTACCGAATAGTCTAGGTGGTTATGGTGGAAGTTTGCTTTCACCAAACACTTTGTAAAAATAAGTTAGCCTAGGACTGTACATAAATAAGCTCTTTCTGGAGCATGTGTGTTTGTTTTCCTTTTTTTTAAGTAGAATAGTGTACATGTCGGCCTTCGGCGAAATGTTTTGAGATTGACTCCATAACCCAACAGCTAAGGCACTGGAACCACTTGTTCTTGGCAGCTCTCAGGGAGCATGCCATCCCTTGTGGAGTTAAATGTTATAACATGAACTTGTCAGAGTCCTGTGGGTTTGTGGTTTCTACCTAAGTCTGTAATTTTGCCCTGTCTCTCTCCTTTTCACAGACCAAGTCTTAAAATTTCCCCCATTCGGCTTGTAAAATCGTTTTCGCTTGCCCCCCTCTATGTTTAAAGTGCCCCGGTCTCCTTGTTTTCCCAGCCCACAACCAATCGTCCAAATCCTCGATCATGCAGGCCGCAGCCATGAACACAAAGCGCAACTTTCTTAACAGTCCATTTCGGGCTTGAAGCACAAGCGGAAGGCAGTTTTAAATTTTCAGTGGCAAAGATCCATCAGGTGAATCGATCAACGACGTGCATTCTTTCAGAAGGTCAAAATTGCACGAAGTATAGCGCCAGAGCAAAAGCCCAAAGATCAAAAGTCGGGCAAAGATTGAATCTGGGTCGTGGATCTTATTGGGAGAGATCAATGATGGAAGATTATCGCGGGAATCAAGAGTTTGAAATGTTGTTAAAGTTGTTCGTCAAAGGTCCGAACTTTCGAAACCTAAAATCAACAGGAGTCGTCCGATTCAGAGGGATGCGTGGCACCAGATCCAAGGATTCGCGGTTTCACGAATCGAAGGTTTTAGCATTGAGCAGCTAGTGACCGGGGTTTTCAAGGAAGCAATCGTGGCCGTCAAATTCCAAGCAAGTATGATCGTTGATCTGATTAAGGCTATTTCGCAAGTTCGGGCATCGAAATATTTAAAATCAAGTGGAGTGAAGACTCCCGAAAGACGAAATCCTGAAACGCCTTTGGATATAAGTGTCGAGTTATGACCCGAGGTTACCTACAGGATGGAGCAATGAAAAGGAGTTGCGCCAAAGGTCGAAAGCACCCATATTGGTCACAAAAAAGTATCAACACAGCCTTGAGACGTTGAGATTGACTCTCAGAAGTTATGGGCACCATCTGAGCATTCATGGGTGTTAGGCCTCATCCTGATCTTGATGAAGGTAGTTATTGAAGATGGGGGCGACATTTGAGACCTCGTCTCACCCCATAAATGGAAAACATGCAGAGAGCGACTATAAAGGCAGATTGTCAATCCAAAGCTTCCATTATGGACATATTTTCCTATAAAGCACATAATTGCACCTAGCTCGCATATGACAGGAGGAGGCCTGCACAATTTGACAGAGCAGGCGTCAACTGAAAATGTCAATGCAGTGGTCTGATCACACTCCTGGTGGTTGCAACATTTCTGAGTATATATAGGCAGTTTTAGTATTTTGTTAAGGTTGATGGTTGAGCAGTGCTCCCATGTTATAAACTTTTGATGAAGCTTTTGGTTCTCTGGTTATGTATTTGGATTTGAGACTTCTTGTTTGATGAAAGTCAACTTCTTCTTCATCATATTTGCCTTTGATACTGAAGTGTCCATGATTGAAGGACTCACATGGATTGTTTTGACTGTATTGTAATGTATGTTTGATTGCAGTGTCGTTATTTACGTTCTTTCAGTTTCCTGAAGTTTTGAATCCAAGAGGATCTTGTATTTGAAGCTTTTCCTCCTTAGGTTGTCGAAAGACCTGATGTCTATGACAGACCTCTACACTCTCCTAACCAAAGTCTTCCCTCTATTCACCCTTACTCCAACTTACTGACTGAATTTAATCAAGACCTCACCTGCATGTGCATACCAATCCAGTTTTATGAGTTAAAACGATATCATCTTGAGTCTGCGCCCATTTGACCTCTTTAAAACCAACCCATGACATAAAACTCTGATGGGTATTGGGCTTACCCTCTCTGCAATTAGAGGGTGACTTCTAGTGCTAACACACCCCTCCATGCGGGGGAGTTGCAGGGGGGCTTGCCCCCCCTGCGGGGTCCGGGGGCAAGCGGGCCCTTGAAGGAAAAATTGTCTTGTAAATGTATATTGTAATTTCATAGTAAATCTGGACTATTCATTATAAGGTCACAGATCTGATGGTAGAAGTTATGTTAGGGTTTTTTGCCATAGAAGGTAACCCTCTTTTATGAGGCTATGCATCATTGTGAATATTGTATTCTGAGTGAGGAGACTGTGAGAGAAAGAAGAGGAAGTTACAACGGGTTTGTCGTAGGTTGTATCCCTTCATTTGTTGGATAATAAAATGAAGGACCTAGCAATTTCTCTGGTGGACGTAGCCCACACTGGGTGAACCACATATATATGTGTCTCTATTGTATTGTGTATCTTCTATGTTTATTTTCGCATTTGTTTTATTTTATTGCTCCACGATCCTGTTTTTCTAACATATGGAAAACTACAAACTTGCACTTTTGGTTTCTTTATGGCAAGCATGAAACATATTTGGCATGCATTTTGGTAAGGCCTCGCAAACTTTTTGGACACAATGTAAAAAGAAGGTAAAGTTTGGGTATTTTTTCACAATAGCAAGTTTTAAGGCTCAATTTCAAGATATGGAAATTTACGAAGGCGAGTAATGAAAAAATACACATTCTATAACTTGGATCACTCAAATTGACTAATTAATGAATCTTGGGCATGGATTTTGGTGAAGCCAATAATTTTTTGTCAAATTTGGTCAAAATGGAGAAGTCACTGACTTGGAAGCTTTGCTATAGACAAATCGAGGTGAATTTGAAAATATTCAAGATATGGGTTTTGTAGGCAAGGTTAAAAATTGTATGTTTTTATTTCTCAAAAGGCACTTGTATAATTCTTAGCATGCATTTTTATGAGCCCTCTTGAGCAAATTTGTATCGTTTTTTTAACAACATACTTGGATTTTGAGCAATTTACATATTTGGGATTGTTGCATGCATTCTAAGCATGAGGGACCATAGGATGACTATGTTGGAGTATTTCATGTGACCATGGAGCTTTCATTTATAAATGGAGTGCATTTAATGAGGCATTTTAGCCTAAAATTTATAGTGCATTATATTGTTTCTTATCCTTGGTGAATTTTTGCAAACCCTTGGAATATGAAGCATTGTATTTGGAATTTGGATAGTTAGGGTAGCCAGAAGACCAAAAGGAAAGGATCACAAGCATAAATATGAAGCTTTTGAATGAATAATTTGCCTTTGGCTCTCAAATGATATTCTTGTGTAGTTGGGGTTTGTGTAGAATCCAAAGATCGTGGTGGTTCTGTGAATGTAACATGGTCAAGAGTTTGGGTAACTTCCATGAATCAAATATAGCAAAGTTAAGTTGATGTTAATTGTGATATTGAATGTTGTTGATCAAGTTTGCAAAGATTGTAGTTGTAATTCTTTGTTAAAACTTTTAATTTGATAATTAAATGTGTGTGGAATGTGTATTTGAATTAATGCATTTATAGATTAAATGTCAATGTAAGTGCTTTCGCCGCATGACTTTGATTGTAGACCTTGGGATATTGCACACATATCTTTCTCCTAAGTCTACAACACGCCCCTTAAGCACACCCACCTGAAATTTTGCAATCTCCTTGCATAAATCTAGTGTACCTTTGGGCCACGACCCACGGGTCACCTCAAACACTACCTCTAACACTCTATTATTACCAATTTTATCAATCATCTAGTTCGCTTCAAGCTTGATCTAACTGCATTTAATTCCACCAAACCTCATATGTGGCCTCTTACCTTTGAACACACCCATTATAGTCAAATTTGGCATTACTTAATCCTACATCTTCCATTTCACATATTAATTACTCATATTGTCATCCTCCACCCTTTGTTTTGTTAGCTCCAACCTTTCTTGTGCTTGTCTTATGTTGCCATTTCCCTTGCTACCATTTGTGCCTTTCTCAACCATCAAAATTTTGATCCAAAATGGTATTACTCTGACCATACGCCCTGCAGGTTCTTTTTGGATTTATTATTATGATTCCTTGAAAGAAGTGAAGTTCTCAACATAACCTTCCAAAACATGTGCAAACCCAAAATTAATAGCTTCCTTAAAGTATCGTCACAACTACTCCAATTAGCTAATTTTTTCAATGTCTCGTGCTTATGTTTTGTCTAGACTCCATGCTAGATTGAATTAAAACTATCTCAATAACCATTCATATAAAATGATCTCTATAAATTTGCAATAAATAATCCCGAGCCTCTGATGATTATATACACCCAGTAAAGCTTCAAGATAAACGTTTACCATTTAAGCCTCTCACTACACAAATTTGGTCTCTTTTTTATTAAACCAATCTTGAATTTGTTTGTGGCTCAACTTCCATTACATAAAAAAATTTAAACAAACTTCTCTAAGTCCCGATAACAAAATTACTCGTTGACACTCAAAATTGATCACATGTTTAAGGACATAGTCAATAATTATTGTAGTTTAGGGTCTTTTTTGAGTTACTGTCGATTTTAATATCCTAAAGGGTCAGGTCTCACCGAAGCATCAATTAAGGTTGCTGCCAAGAACCATTCACGATGAAGAAAAGATAAAAATGCACAAAAGCTAATTCACAAACATCCATTAAGAACATTTGTGACATTAGGATAAACACAAACATAAGCATCAACGTGATAGAGACACAAAACTTTTAAAGGGGAGTCATAAATACATTAGTCTCCATTAATTTCCCAAAGAGATCCAACTTACAATGCACGATCCATAATCCTCTCGAAATATGTAAGCCCCTATACCCACACCAAGTCCCCATAAATCTACAAGATTTCTATCCATACTACATAACTCTAATATTATTTATACCATATACATTCAAATTGTTAAAAAAACAATTACATCATAGTGAATAATAAGTGTGGGGAAGAGTTCCTCGTAAGTAGAACCCCTGTGGAACTACCTCCAAGCATAGGTGTGAGTATCTTCAAATGTGAATCCTATAGTGTGGTAATCTCAASTGTGAATCCCTAAGCATGGATGTATATAAACACTTTGATGTATTTACAAGCATGATCATAAGTTAGCTCATATCTCATGCAAAATGGGGCACCGACACTCCTTAAGATTTAGGGACTAGTGAGAGTTCTAATGGATAACCACAACAAGGGGTGATCGCTTGTGAAGGTAGTGGTCAAATCCATTCATTTGTTGGTGGTCGATATAGTTGAGTTCAAAGGCTTGCTTGTCAATGCCTTTTGGATTGCAAGATCTTTCCTGGTTAGTGAATTACTGCAAACAACTTACACCTTTCGATCATTTGCATCATTTTTAGCTCGATGCACTAAGGGAGCTCAAGGAGCTTAAGGTGTTTGGTTGAATGGGGGTTGAGCTAGGTTAGCGCTAGCCATCAAGGGGCAACCATTGATCTAATATTGGACTTTAGCATCTAAAGTAGGTGTGGGGCAAGTTGGTACCTACCAAGTGGTTCAAACATATTTTTCCCACCATTAATTAATAAACACAGAGAAACCCTCTTCCAAGGGTGAGAGTTAAAGAACATATTAGGTTTGTGGTATACAAAATCACGTATTGGATATATAGTTGAGGAATAGCCATAACTACATGGGAAAGTCAAGAAACTCTATCCAAGCAATATAATAGAGTTGTACAATCTACACAACCTAGAGGTCCTTGAACCAATAAGGGAACACAACATATACATTCCTACAAACCCAAGAGACATGGGAAGAAATCACTTTGCGTGGCGAATCGTTAAGAAAAGAAAACAAAAACACCTTTATTTAGGCTCATGGTGCTTCGGGAATGTTAGGCTCTTTCACATCCTTCATCCATGCTTGAATCATGACCTTTAGAGGAATGCAACCAATGAAATATCCCAAGAGTGCATGTTGCTTATTTTCATAACATATAACATCATACTCTTAAACATAAATATCAATATCAATTTCATGGCTTGGTTTCATTACCTCGTGATATACATTGGAATGAATTTTTGGAGTCTCTTCAAAGGTGCCATGGTCCACTTGGTCTTTTGATACAGACCTACCAGATCTGCACAGAAACTTTACAGCTTTAAAACCCTGACAATGCTTTATAAATCCCCAAAGGGATTGTCCAAGGATCTTTGTTATGATCAATCTACTCAAGGATTCTCTCATAACCCTTCATTAGGCCTTCAATATTCTTTATAAACTGGTTCAAAAGCTCAATCCACTTGGATTTCTCCTTCAGTCTCTGATTCACATTCACTAGGTTCAAAATCTTTGTAAAAATGGTTCTTCGATTACAATTTGAAGGCTCATTTGTCTATGTCGTTATGATTATCTTGATCAGGACTTAGTCCTTATGAGTCGATCACATGTATGGATCAACTCTTCTATTTCAATTCCACACTTATGTTGCACCTTCTGTCCTCCAATAGATCAAATTCTGGCTTTTAGATAACTATCTCGTGCATTTCTTGTGTTGAAATGGTGGATAGGTGCTAACTTGTGGCCCCTTTTCCCATAGGACCAAACATTGTGACCAATAGATAAACAAACAAGGCTTGTTCTATACTCTAGCCGAAGGCACTTCTATAATCATCAGGTGACCACACACTATAACCATGTGTTATCCCGATTGGCACTTAACCCAAAATGGTTTCATAACTCCATATGACTTTGAGTCGTGACCAAGAGTGAACACAAATAGTGCTTACCTTGGCGCTAACTAGATCGATGGTCCCTGTGGCTTGGTCCAGTGATCTGACGATCATAATGAGACTCCTTCTCTAACAATACCTTGTTGCTTTCTCACACGATCGGATCAAGGATCCTTACATTGATTGATGACCTTTGGGCATCTTCATAATCATGCATGTGTTCCCTCGATGAGCTTCCTCTAACTCAGTTATCGGATCAAGGGTTTTCTTGATCTCCTTGCTATCATATTTCGTCCATAGTCCTTCTCCTGGAATCTACAAACAACGATCTACTAGATATGTAGAGATATAAATACACCCTTAACTCTAAACATGTTTTAGACAAGAAGTAATCCCTCCAATATACAGAGGCATACACAATTGTGCAATTGGCAAGGTTTAAAGAACAATCCATTCATACGACACTCAAAACTGAGTGTTACTTTGCTTTTTATTAATCCACAACACTCATATTGTACATGGAGTTTACATAAGGCATTTCTTCTTGCCTCTCTTGGCCTGATTACTCTGTGTTTGGCCTCTAACTGGCCTTTTACACACTTAATCCTCATTCACTCCTATCTTCTTCGAACCCCCTTATGCCTCTTATACTTACTTACTTAATCTCGAAGGAATTTGAAACCGATTATGGTTCATATCCACAATATCTTCATTAACCAAATCTCTAGGATCTTTTGGATCCACAAAATCCTCTCTAGGATGACTCACTCTCTCAGAAGATCTTTCTAGATATTCTAACTCTCGAAACCTACTCAAATGAGTAGATTCAATTGCATCTCAATCATTATTAACTCACTCATATACAACCCTTCTAGAATGACAAGGAAACATAGGAAAAATATAATAAATCAAACTTTAGGGAAACCACTCCCTTAGTAAATCAAAGACCCCTTAGGTCTTTTCCAAGAAATTTGTTTTGGAGGAAAATGCTCCTACATCATCTTTAGGCATAGAGTTAACATGGACATGAAGTGTAGAATTCTGATTGATTAATTTGTTATTTAGCTCCAAGTGAGCCATTGTATGGTCTTAGAGGTCATTGTGGGAAGCTTGACGAATATTGCCCAACATGAGCTAGCAAATTGAAAGGGACAACTAGTAAAGGCAGGAAACATATTGTTGTTATATGAAATTGTTAAATTTATAGCTGATATTAAGTTCTTTTCAATTTACTAGACAATATTAACATAAGCAGGATCATTGAGAGAAACACAATCACAAGGTACACAACATTTTATCCTGGGAAACCCTCATGGGGGAGAAAACCCAACAAAAGCATCCTTAATATAGATTGCCAATACAATGCCAAGATAAAAGACCAAACACTAGAGAATATCCAAGACTAAGCAATGTGCCTCTCTCTTCTTCTTCTGGCAATTGCAGCTATCTCCAATACTTGTGCACTAGATGAGTGACTTGAGTGAGTGAGTGAATGAGGCACTGTCCTCTCTTATTTATACTAGCTGAGGAGCACTAGGGTTGTGTCTCTTCATTAGGCAGGTCCGACTTCTTCAACTAGTGGTTAAAACCACTTTAATTAGCCCTAGGGGCCGACTTCTCAATTAACATCATATAAACATGGTTTGACCAATCCACAATAGGGGATCTGGTCATACATAAGTTCCGACGTGATCAATCCACAAAAGGGGATTGATCTATAAGACAACAACTCAATTATAATTATAATATACTTCACAGTTACAATATTTCAACATAAATCACACTTGCCACTAGAAGGGGTGGATTATCAACCCAACACACACATTTTAAGGAGTATATAACTCTCGTACAATAATAATAATAAGTTAGACATGACTAATACCAACAAACGAAATAATCATTTTATCAAGCTGGAATCACAACTATAAGCAATTATAATTGGATTTGTGAGGGATGCTCTTCACATCGGTAATTCCAAATAATAACAAGGTCTAGGAAGGTGACCTACAACTCTAGATGCATTGGAAGATTTTATGTCATAGAAACAATTTCAAGATAGCATATTCAATATTGAGGATAATACGATCGAATAATCTTTTAAGTTAGGGTCACCTTGACAAGAGAGCGACACATGCCGACATATAAGAAAAATTTGTTGTCCATACTTCATATAGTGCCTAAGTGGGATCCATTTATTAGGTGTTAAATTCTTCATTAAAATGACCATCACGATCTGAAACACTTATTGATAAAGGGTACTTTAATATAGGAGCAATAAAAGTGGATTGCTTGACTGCAAGCCTATGACTTCAAGATCATCTATGGAAAGAGTAAGGAGAATATTGTCGTTGATGGCTTATCTTGGTGTGATGAATTGCCCACATTTAACTCCATGTCATTTAGCCAACTTGCTTGGTTATTAGAGCTCCTCGTAGATTACATACTAGATCCCACTATGGTTCAACTTTAAGAGGACATTCTCGTTGGTAAGAAGGGACAACAATGGACTATTAGGAATGGTGTCATCCTCTTACCACACAATTAGTTCAACACATGCATGCATTTCCATTTACTAGTTACGTGGGGTTCTGTTGTTCAACACATACATGCATTTCCATTTACTAGTTACGTGGGGTTCCACAAAACTTACAAGAATGTCTCCTCATATTCTCGTTGGCAAAAAATGAAGTCTTATGTTGAATGATTTGTCGCTGAATGTGATACTTGCTAGTGAAATAGTGCAATAAGGTGGAAAATGGGAAGCGGTATCCATGGACTTCAACCACACCTAGTTTTCTCTAGCCTAATTCCATCCCCAATTAGAAATGGGAAGCTTCGTCACTAACCTACCCCTCTAAATGCAAGGATTTTGTCTTTATCGTGGTTGATCATTTAACCAAATTTCACCACTTCATTCCCTTGACTACCAAGTTTACATCTTTCGGGGTTGCTAATTTTTTCTTTAAGCAAGTCTACAAGCTTTGTGGACTTCCCCTTCACATCATTTGTGATAGAGATCCCAAGTTTGTCAGTTACTTTTGGCAAGAACTTTTCAAATTAGTAGGGGTCACCTTTAACATAAACATTGCCTGTCACCCTCAAATAGATGGGTAGATGGTCTAGATTATTTTCGGAATGAAATGTAAGCAGAGATATTACAATGAAATACACATAAAAATTGCTAGAAACAGAGAAATACAACAATACATGATTTATATTAATGAAAGAAATGTACAGAGACTATAAAAATACAGAATGCAAGACTTGCTAGAATGGTGGCAGCTTTATCTCTGAGAAGAGATGTGACGACTACGCTCACTCGCAAGAATATGATTACAATGAGGCTCTGAAGGCCTTTTTATGATGAACATGAATGCCAAAACCCTAGACATCCAAAAACCTAACCCTAGGAGATGAAGCGCCAAAAGTCATCCAGGCCTCATAGGGGTAAGTTAGTACATTAACTTCCCGGGGTTGTAACTTTTGCATACGATCTCCGTTTTAGGCGTGTGATAGCCTTGTTGGAAAGGTTCTTTCGAGAACTACACATTATGTCGTCAAACTTTGGCTCTGTCTACAGTTTTATTGTGGCAAGCCAAGAAAACACTATTTAGAGCCCCAAAACAACCCTGAAAGTATATAAAGATGTACTGACATGAAAACTTCCAAAATAAGCCAGTTGGAATAGGTGGGCGGCCACCAATATCCACTTGGATGTTGTGTAGGGCTTGAGGACAACCTCGTAAGTGCAGAACCCATAATTACAAAGAAATGTCCCCATTACAGAGAAACATGCTAAACTGAAAACTGTCCAGATGGGCCAGTTGGAATTTGGAATAGGGGGGTGGCCACCAGTATCCACATGGATCAATAGACTGAGGTGGTTAAATTTCTAAATAAATACTATTGGATGTACTTTTGGAATAAGAAGAGAAAATGGATAATGTGGTCACATCTTGTAGAATATTTGTATAATACTACATAACAAACTTCTACCAAAATGACCCTATTCAAGGCATTATATGGCTATTAGCCCCCATCACCCAAGCTTTAAAGTCATTCAAAGTATTAGAGTCCTTGTAGTCGTTGACACTTTACAAGAGATGCAATCGTTGACACTTTAGAAGAGATGCAAACCATCCTTACCTTCGTCAATGGCAACCAATCACATTGACTAACATGTTGACCAACATTACTCAAAACAACAATTTACAACTAGAGATATTGTCTTTGTCAGATGTAGCCATACACTTTAAGGCAACATGGTAGGAACAAGCTCTAATTGAAGGTTTAGTGGGCCATACAAGTGTAGGAAAATCTTGGGGAGGTTGCCTATGGTCTAGACATTCCTAAGAAGGGGTGACTCCATGATGTTTTGCATGTCTCTTGTTTAAAGCAGAAGGTCAACAATTAAGTGGTCACTTGGATAAAGATTCCATTGGCAGACGAGGAAGGTAAACTTTTTTTGGAACTTGGAGGTATTCTAGAGGTAACGATGATAAATCTCATACAAAGTCAATTTTTTGAGTATAAGATCATGTGGAAGGGATTGCCAGGAGAGGAAGCAAGGTGTGCATGTGAAGGTTTTTTTGGGGCACCCAAGTTTGCAAATGTTGTAATGCAATATTATCCTAGCTAGGCATTCACTAAATAAACAAATAAACCCTTTATGCTTTTATGCTTTAAATACAATCACATTTTAGTTC